>JAYRBW010059224.1:0-31498 GCA_036023295.1 Invenusta paracnida | reverse complement strand
AGTCAGTAGTATATAAATTTTATCGTCAACTATTTTTTAGAGTGGGGGTTCTTGCCGCTTGCTCTATATTCTTTGGTACACACTGTCCACGTCTCACCCAAGATTCATGGAAATTCTTTTCGTAGAAATATTTACACCTGGTGCCAGTGATGCAGTTGATATTTTCTAATTTATGACTGTTTTTGGAAGAGCAATTCATGGTTTGTCTGCACACTTTCTGTAGTCCTGAACTTCTCAAGAAGCGTAGTAACTGCATCATGTGTGATTTCTTCACATTAGTGTGATTAACATTAAAAATGTCTGCTACCTGATGACAACTTCTACCCTATAAAAATAATTATCTCAATGTTCTATTCACACTACTCAAAAGTATTTTTAACTGCATTTAAATAGCAAATAAAGCTATTGATATTTTTAATCGGTTTGTTTTCGTAGTTGCTCACTGCAGTTCATATTTAGTGATAAATTAATTAATCGGTAAATTGTTCTTCCAAAATTGTTACCGAAACCATGATGTTAGCGAAATAAATGAAATACTACAACCAGATATTAATATTTATAAATGGATAACTCACAAAAATACTCATTAATGTAACTTTAAAATATTGCTTATAATTATTTATCAAAAAGTTTTCATCATTTAATTTGTTTTATTTATTTTAGTATTTTAATTATATATATTACTTGTCAACAGTATAATGCGATTTATAGTATTTTAAGAAACCATTAGGAATTTTTAAGATTTCAAAGATACGAAGATAATTACTTATAAAAGTATGTAAAGTTACAGCAAACATAATATGAATAAATATTTCTTACATAAGCAGTAACCACCAACGAAAGCAAATTTTAGGTATTCGCGATATGTATGTTGGAATGTTCCCGAATTTGTTGAATTATAAGTCGCTTCAATAGGGTTATATTTGGCGTTGATCCAGAGTATGAACGCTATGAACAAAGTTATAGGGACAAACCAGAGCCAGTCGCAAAGGATACTGGGCGCTATGAGAAGTAATACCATCGGGTGAGCTTTGAAAATATGCCTGTCAGGTTTTTTCTTTTGTATAAGGTGTAGTTCGTTAGTGACAATTGGCAAGCTGAATTCAACAACATCCAATCGATCTGTGGATACAGTTAACCCAGCTGCCGCCATAGAAATAGTCTAGAAAGTTGAATATATGTACATATTTCAATATAAATTTGAAATATTTTCTATTCTAAAATTCAAAGATATTTGTGCATAATATAAGATTTAAAATTATTACATTTACTAAATTTAGGATAAATATCAAACAATTCCAAAGATTAATAATTAAACGTACGTTTTTAATTAATAATTATCAAAATGCATGACAAATTGTGAAATTAATAATACAATTTATGAATCAATGTATTATAAGACAAACTCTGTTATTTTGTGATGTCTATTTTTATTTTTTTTATTTTATGAATATGCATAGTATAATATAAATTATTTCTGAATAAACTTTATTGAAATAAACCCCAACTATAAAAACATATTATATAAGATGCCATTATAGCTGATCTTTTTGTGAACTGCCAATTCATTAATACTCTTTATGAGAAAAGTATTAAATTATGCGAGTGTTGTTATAATATATTAATTTATTTCAATAAATTAGCTTAGTAACCTACAATATTATTTAATAAAAATAATTATACTGAAGTATAAAATAAATTAAACCCATTTACATCTTACCCCGTTAATGACATCACCAATTAATCCATTCCACGTTCCAGACTGTTTTGATCCAAATTTAGCATCGGATCCCGCGATGAACTTATAGGGCGTATTCTTAATTTTCATAATTTCGGCAATTAAATCCGGCAAAAAGCCTTCAAAATTGTTCGTAACTTTATTGAATGTTGCGTATGGGATGTGCTGCAATTACAAATTACATATAATTAAAGGAGTTCCCACTGCACAGAATATGTTTTCGTTTTAAATCATGTATGTGCATTCCTTTTTCAGATAATCTAATTAAAAATATAATTTTGAAATACCTCAATTATTCCAATGTTAATACGATTGCTTGGATATTCTTGACAAAATCCTTTTTCTATAAATTAAAGGGATGGGGACACAATTTAATATTTTTTTATAGATTATATATAACTGCCCAAAATATATATCATTTTATAAATACACTTGTTATCTCATCCATAATTACTTAGTTTATTTTATTAATCAGTATTATTTATGTGTTTATTTTCTGCTCTCTGTGAATATTATTTAGAGAACTACACTAAATATAAATATATGTATTGTGATATACATGTAAACTGAAACATATACATAGATTACAATTTAAATATCTGAGATAACTTATTGTCTTCATAAAATGCAAAAACATGTCATGTTATTTAAGAGAAAAATTATATGACCTCGTTCAACTATTTTGTTTAGACATTTTATTTCGAACAATATAAATAACATCCATTTAACATTAGTATTGGATAATATTAAATTGTAACTTACCAGTGATTATTAAGCATATGGAAATCACTATTATTGCCAGAAATCTCATTTTGATTGTACCTATTAGTGCAACGTACAGTATTAAAAGATTTCAACCAAACACATTGTCAAGGAACGCACCAAGTAATTTTAATAGGTATGCCTATGTCGTGTTAAACCCAAGACTTAGACTTATTTCATATTGACTGTCAGATTGGTTTGCTATAATGATAGAGGTAGAGGCATTGGGACCAATCAACGCCATTTGTTGTAGTATTATCAATAGAGTAATTAAACATATATATAATTACTCGTTGGTATTATCTATTTTTCAGGAATATTAAGTATTACATATGTGCACACTATTTGGAAAATGTAGTTCGCATTAATTTTGAAATAAAATAATCCGAATCATGCAATTATTTTTTTTTAATGATATTTATTTAAGGATAAATTATAAAATGAGTTATCATTTTTAGTTAATAAATACATAGAAAAAGTTGATTTGAACTGAAGTATTAATAACGTGACTTTAAAATTCTATGGAACAAACAAGTATTAAACTGAAACATGTCACCTCCACTTGCTTAAAATCGATATGATATTGATTCACTTTTACTCATAAAAATAAAAATATTTTTATCATTGTCGTTGAATAGTTAATAATTATTAGAATTGTATGCTTTTACCAGATATTATATATTTATGACTCAGTGCAATATACAGGTGGGTGAGTGAGTGAGTCAGCTGTCTTTGGCATTCATCCCTTTTTTATTAAACTTAATTAGGTTATATTTGAATCCTACTACACCCAGGTACGTAATGACATATATAGCTATTTACGAAATTAATTTTAATATCTGCGTTTAGAATGGCTGCTTAAATGATGTGTATATATACAAATATTCACTTAGTGAATGCTTTCTCAAATCAGATCACTAATAGGCACGGGCCATATTGAATCAACCTAAACATGTTTTCTTAAGTTACTAAAAGTGTAAACAAATGTTTACTTAACACTTTCTGTAAAAAGCATTTTCTCAAAGACCGAATTTCATATATATATCAGACACATAGTATATGCTAGAAGCTATACATTTTTTATGGTACTTATATGTATGTAATGTTTTTAATGTAATTTAATGGTATTAAATTTCTATTAAATAATGTTATTTATTTAAAATTTTTAAAATATGTTATGGTATTTTATGTGAAGGGTAAATTGTAGATAATAAATGCTATACATGGTATTAAAAAATATTTAATTAAAAATTTTTCATGTTATCTAAAAATATTTAATAGAATTTAGCAATATTTCAATATATTTATTGTTAAATTTGGAAATGAATTGAATTTTTATGTATTTAATTTTATTTAGGGATAGGTATATGACATGGTATTTAATGATATTCAATGGCATTTTTTATTATTTCTAAATATTTAATGGAATTTATCTGTGCTTAGCAGTATTTAGTACTAAATATAGTATTTATCGTTATTCAATGAAAATATACACATTATTTTGAATGGTTCGGAATTACAGATGACGCCGCAGCATGGATTAATGATTAATTATCTATCGGACCGATCATTCTCTGTGTTCGCGTTTTCTGACTCTAACACCCATTCTCTCTCATTATACGGCGTGGCCCAAGGGAGTATGTTCGGCCCCATATTGTTCTCTGCCTATACATCCTCACTATCTAAAATTATTTAATTGTTTCATCTTGAGTACCACTTATATGCTGATGATACACAGCTATGGCTCCAATTAGAACAAACTCAGAACACTGTTGCTACTATCGTAAATTGTCTTGAATCAATATTTCATTGGATGATTTCAAACAAACTTAAGATAAATCCTTCCAAAACGAATCTACTGTGTTACTCTTCATCTCCACTCACTGATAGTCCCATCTCATTAATCTTCACCGGTATCACTATTGTCCCATGTAACTCCACTAGAAATTTCGGAGTTCTTTTCGACTCAAAGCTATTGTTCGATACTCATATCTCTGAAATTTGTAGGACCTGCTTCTTCTGCCTTCGGCAAATCAGAAGCACCGCACGCTTCATCCCTCACGATTGTGTCGCACGTGCTATCTCGACTAGCTTTCTGCAATTCACTTCTCGCTGGTTTATCTAAAAAAGCTATGAATAAACTACAACGCGTACAAAACGCAGCTGCCAGACTCGCTACTCGATCTAAATGGAATACACCATCTATCACTCTCTTAATCCACCTACACTGGCTACCCGTTATTATTTCCAAATTTCTACTGTTTACATTTCACGTTATCCACGAAACTGGTCCTAATTATCCTCGAAATCTGATAAAAACTAAACATTCTAATCACAACAATAGGCATTCTTCTGCACCCACCCTGATTTATAAAATTGATAAATTGAAGCGTTTCGGTGGAAGATCTTTTTCTGACAATGCTGACTTTGGAATTCGCTTCCACTTTCTATTAAAAACATTGACTATTTTCATCTATTTAAGAAAAATTAAAAAGCCCACCTCTTAGTAAATTAATCTTTACTGCTTTTTCTTGCCTCTATCGTTTTTTGTATTATTGATACACCTAAATAAATATGTTTTTTAATTTGTATTTGCTCTTGTATACCAATCCTTCTTATTACGACCATGCGCTGCTGACATAGCTTCTGCTATTTGGAGCGTGTTTTATAAACAAATATATATATATTAATATTATTTATTATTATATTCATTACGATAATTCATAAATAGTTTAGGTATGCATGTTTAGATAATGATATATTTCTATATAAGCTGAGGATATTTATATTATGACATTTAATATTATATTTTAACGGACATTCACTAAATTATAATTATATAGAAGTGCTGATGAATAAAGATGTATTTATTGTAATTTTAATGCAAAGAGCCACAAGTCTTATAAATTGATGCTTATAGATATATTCAGAGAATAAGGAAAAGGGAACATATAAAAAAATTTTAAGTACATTTCACTAAAAATTACTTTTGGAAAAGAAACTCAAGAAGTGTAGGTGACCGTGCCATAGTATGGTGCAAAATACAGAAAAAGGAGTTCATTTGAAGAGTTCATTTGAAGTTTTTGGAGAAAGTGCCAAAAAATTGTTAAATTTAAAGCAAAAGTTAGCGACAATTTAAAAAATTCAACGAAAAAAGTGAAGAAAGAAGAATGTTAACATTTTTTATACAATATTTAAGATCAATTTTTCAGCAAAAGTTGATTCCTGTCATTTAAAACAATAACTACGATTAAACCGGCCATGCACATATATACTATAGTTAGAACTAAATTAAACAAATTGCAATACATTACTATTTTTTCTATTTTTAATTTTCTACATTTTTAGTTGGAATTTTTACGAAAAGTGTAAATTCCTCTCAATTTTTAGAAGCTGCACTAGCGATACGTTTTTGATACTCTGAATGATACACGTTTCTTCTATATGTAAAAAAATAGACTACTATTTTAGTTGAATAATGTACACATCAGCAATTTCGTCATGTTGGTCATATTGATTGGCATTTTAATTAATATTTATTTAAAAGAAAATCATAATGCGCATACGTTACTGTTTAAAATTATTGAATTTCTAATTATGTCAGATATTGCGATTTTCTTTTAGGTAGCACTCTGTTCTCTATCGTGACCGAAAGGATTAGGGTTAGGGCTAGACGTCTAAATGTAGAGTTCAGTATGTAAAGGTAGACCTCGACATGTAAAGCTGAAGCTCAACATGTAAAGCTAGAGCTCGGAATGTAAAGCTAAAGCTCGAAGTGTAAAAGTAGAGCTCGACGTGTAAAGCTAAAGCTCGAAGTGTAAAAGTAGAGCTCGACATGTAAAGGTAGAGCTCGACGTGTAAAGCTAAAGCTCAAAGTGTAAAGGTAGAGCTCGACATGTAAAAGTAAAGCTCGAAGTGTAAAAGTAGAGCTCGACATGTAAAGCTAAAGCTCAAAGTGTAAAGGTAGAGCTCGACATGTAAAAGTAGAGCTCGACATGTAAAGGTAGAGCTCGACATGTAAAGCTAAAGCTCAAAGTGTAAAGGTAGAGCTCGACATGTTCGTCATTAATATTTCATTATTAATATTTGTTTTATTATTGTATTTTAAACAAACCTACAACCAATATTACCCAGTCAAGTGACATATTTCCCTTTAAATCATCTAGCCTATAAAACAATTAAATCTAGTTAGTCAGTAACACCATTCTTTTCCTACCCATCTTGATTAGCCAGAAAACGAATTAGTATAATCCACATTATTATTACTAAAATGCTGGCACTTTGGAACCGATTGTACTACTCACATTGATTGCGCTATTATTGCAGCAATTCCCAGGTGAGCTAAATTTAATGAACTTGAGAGCATTTCAATTTATCTAATTCAATCAATTAATTTTTTGACAATTAATCTGATTGCATCCTCTGTGGTTTCTAGATTGGTAAAGTGTTCATCATGTATAATAGAAGTAGCAGCTAACATTATGACGTATATATGTATATACAGTTACATACACATATCATTAAATTACATGCATATCCGTATGCTATAGACACACTAAAACATTAGTTACTATTGACAGTATATGGTCGATTTGGATGTATAATGTTTTTACGCTTTCGTGTTATATATTCAATTTCCGGGAGTCTAATCTTGGAGTACCTTACATGACGCATAAAGAATGGATATATGTTTGTTTCGGATGGTTCGGTGTTTTACTTTTGTCCGTAACGATGAGGAGAAGACAGTTAGACTGAATAAACTATTACACTCTTAAGATGAATAGCTGTGATAGAATATGAAGCTTCAACGGATTGCAATATTACGTAAAAATATATATTACGTGCAGATAAATATAATAAATGTGAAATATGGTGCAAATAATAATTGTATAATATGTATGTACACATGTGTATGTGCATATAATAAAAGTCATCATGTATATATTATCATCATTTTATATTAGTCAACATAAATTATATAATATACCGAATTCAATCTCACAATAACAACACATTGTCTGATTTGTCTAAAGTAGATCATGCAAATAACCAATTGTATCAAGGCAACCTTTGATATCAGAAATAACAACAATGTTTATAATGTCTATATATCTATAGATATTATAGTTAACTATAGCTCAGTGCTGTATTTATTTATTGTTAAAATAAAAATGCAGTGGAGTAAATTTAACGATTTTAATTTACTTTTAATTTGTGTTATTACACTACTAGGTAAGTTTTTTTGTCATATTTGTATTATACTGGTAACTATATATTAGAAGTATTATTGTAATATTATCAATATAAAATTGATAAAAGTTGAGGATTAATTGAAATAAAATATATTTTAGAATTATGGTTTTAAGGCGTAATTAGTTAATATACAATAATTCTTCAAAAACTTGAAAAATAATAACTTAGAAACTATAAGCATGTAATAAGTGTAGAGGTAAATATCATAGAAACCTTGTATAATAAACAAATTAATTATTATAATATTTAAATATCTTATTTCTATTTCGAATTATATGTATCTAAATTAAATAAACTACGAGTATTTAAACTTTCTTGTAAGTCATTAAACTCCCATAATTTATAAACAATTCCAATATATTCCCGGAGATGTTTTGGTTAGTACCTACTAACCATTATCAATCTAATAATAATAATAATAATATAGAAAATGGTACATGACTTAAATACAAGCGAAGACAGGATTACATAACACAAAAGAAAAAATAGTATTGCATTTAAGATAAGATTACATAAAATAAATCAAAATACAATTAACATTGAAATATCACATTTTTACTGCTTTATGAATGAAAAGAGATTGGAATTAGTGTTTTGACTATTATATTATTTAACTTTTAAAAATGCAATTTCTGCAAACTGCTAAATACAATTTCTAAAAAAATCAATAAACATTCTGTTTGTTAACTGTATAAGTTATTAGTTGGGAACTTATAGCCCAATGTAATTATAGGGGTTTTGTATATATTAAAAAAACAAGTATTACTACTAACAAGTATTTTCTTCTATTTTAGAATTGAGAATCTGTTATTGTGAAAAAAAAGTTATTATTTCCACAATAGAGGTATGTCTATACATTTATTCCTTTGCATGTTATATTGAAAATTCGTACGAATATTGAAATCAGACACGTTCTTATATTTATATCTATTTGGCTGCTGCAGATATTTTATTACAGACTGTTGTACATTTTATTGTAAATATTTATGTTTTACTTTATGAAGCTAATAAATGGATAGCAATCGAATATTTATCCATTATACTTACAAGCTATACGAAATAACTAGCTATATATTGTTATAGGTATTATATACAAAGGTTTAAAAGAACCATTTATATGAATCTAAATTGATATACATACAATCATTTTGCATGATATAATTTATATAAATAATTCTTTGATATAGTCAAGTTGATATTTTAATTGCTTATGGGGCTAAATGTTAACTTTTATATTTAAATTGTAATTAAATACTTTTTAATATATCATTTAACGAACATTATATTTTTCTGTATTACATTTTCCCTCGGCATACGTGACAATATTTTACATATATATGAGGGTCATTATTTCTTTTCATAAGTAAATTAAGTATGAATTATAAATTAATTGAAATTTAATGAATTGACATGAGTCAGTAGTGCATATAAATGAAAGCCATATATATATATATATATATATAGCAAGTTTGCGTATTATGCATCAATTATAATGCACAATTTTTTCTCTAAAAAAATCTAAAACAAATGTAATTTTAATATGTTTGATAAATTATGCTAAGCTTTACGAATTGTTCTCATGATTTTTTGTTTGTTTTAAGATGACATACGTACATATGTATATTATTAGAATTTAGATTTAAACAGTTTTAAAGATATTTGTCTGCATTAACTTAATTTTCATTTTAAAAATTAGTGTGCGATTTATTCACTGAATATATATTTTCTAAAACGTTTTCACAAATTATTTTTTTCGATTGAAATCATAAATACAATTGTGGACATAATTTAAATCTTTTAGACTTATTTCATTCCAGAATAAACCTTACACATTTTTAAACAAAACAAAAGGAATGTATGATGGCTATATTCCAACCATCGTTGAGGCTATAATGAGAAGCTTGAAGATGCCATACGAATTTAGTCATGTAAAAGATGGAAGATATGGACGCAAACTTGAATCTGGTGTTTGGTCCGGAATGATAGGGGAGGTTGTGAATAAGGTATTCTTCTTTTTTCACGCGCAACAAAAGTATTATTTATAAATACAAAAATTGTGTTGATTGCAGTATTAATGTATAATACATGTACCTATATACGAAGACTGGGTAATATACGTATCAACATAAACAATTACGTAGTCCTCTAAAGGAAATAATATGTTGTGTTTTATTATATCTATATGTAGGTAATAGCAATTTAAAATGTGAACTCGTCTCGTTCTATAATCCAATAATTTTCTTAGAAATATGTAATATTTTTATTAGTTACTTTTATTATTTATTGCCAATTAGGAAATTCATCCTATTTAAATATAAATAAATATTTTAATGAAAGTCTATTTAAGAAATACCTCATTGTAAAATATACACTATTTTTAAATATTCTATTCTATGTAGAATACTATAATTTAAGAAAAAATAAAATGCATAAAAGTATGCATAGTTATAGTCCATTGATTAGAAAAAAACAATTGTGAAATTGAAACATATTTCAATAGATACATCATGAACTATTGATGAGTTCTTCCCATCTTATTTATTGTCAAATTATATGGTTTAAACATGAACACCGAGAGCTCGATCAACAAACATTTAGTTTATTTCTACGTGGTTATTTTGATTTTTTTTTCTAACAGAGAACAGTCTGTTAATATTTATTCCTTTTACTCTTTGTTTCATAAAAAGTTAATAATGCAATTGATAGGTATACAATTTAAATCGAATCAAATACCTCCAAGGATATTGAATTATATTAAGAATGTATAATGCATAATGTATAACAAAAATCACAAATTATTCAAATCATATTTCACTATATATACTCCAAGCTCAATAGGTACCTATAATATAAATTGCTTGTGACATGTCTTAAGTTACCAATATAATTAATATGTGCATCATACGTCATATAGTCTTGCAACAAGATATAATCAATATAAAATACAAAAATTAACTGGAAATATTACGTAACTGATAAGGTTTTGCATGTTTTTTACAAGGTCATGTAAAGCACTTTACGTTAGTAATATATCCAAAACTTAAAATTGAAATGACTTTTAGTTTTACGGGCGTTTGCTAACTCCATACGAATTTATATTTAATAGACTGTTGACATGGCAGCTGCTGGTATCACCGTAAACAAAGGTAGACTGGAAGCTGTGGAGTTCAGCATGCCAATTCTTAAGACGGGTCTGCACATAATTGTCAAGAAAACAAATTTATCTCGGGAAAGGCTTTCTTTTGCTCCTTCCATGCTTCTGATTGGACCAAGCACTGTCGTAACATGGCTGGCGGTGATTCCAATTGTCCTCTTTACTGCTTTGGTGTTTTGGCTGAATTCAAAGTTCAATCACAAGGAGAGACCAGGACAGACAGATGAGGCGGACTTTGAAGGGACTCTTTGTGCTTACATTGGCCTCTGCTTTAGAGGAACTTTGAACTGGAGTGAGTAATGCACATAAAATTGAGATTTGTATGCCATAATTCAATCATTTTCCTAGAAGAATACATTGTTTTGTTCAATTTAATATTTAAAGAAAATATTGGAATACTATTTATGAACAAATTGTTTTAAAGAGTAAAGTTGTAAACTAACTTATTTATAGATGATATTTAGTGAGTGCTACTTTTGATACACAACTTTTATTTTATTTCATTAAAATTATATGTTTGGTTATGTAATTTAATAGTATATTTTATAGTTGTCCATAGGAACCATATTCTTACTTTATTTTATATATATGTTTTAAACAATGTAAATTTGGCACTAAAAAAATTGGTTAAAACTTATTAATATACTGATATATAGTTAAACCTAAGGTAGTAAGTTTGTTAGTTGTTAATAAGATTGTTAGCTGATGCGAGCAACCTACGTACAGTAAGGTATATTGGAATACCACAAGAACGGTTATTTTGTAAACAGCTACCATTCAGAAACTAATTAATATTTTGACATAATTTAACTTTTATCGTATAGCGCCGCTGAAAATTAATCAGCTTGCCAATTTTCATGTTCATAATTATTCTTGAACCCGAGATATTTATATGCAAAAAAATTTTTTTTTTTATAATTCTTCATCTAATTCTTCTTCTTATTCTTCAGATCAATAACACCCACTAAACTTTAAGCGATTTTTATGTAATTTTGAACATATATTGGAAATGTATCGGAGATGAGAAAAAACTGATATTTTACCTAGATACCGTTGTTGTGGGCCTAGATTTTGCATAGCAATCATTATTTCCTATCTAACACGTTATAAATAGCTCATTTTTAGCGTAAAATAAACGAACACATATTTAACATGTAAATAATATTATTTAATGGGTTGTATTTGTTTCGCTTCTCTAATAGTAATTAGTGTAGTTAGCTCAGATTAGTTACATTTTGCCGGGGAGTTTATTTTATCTAATTGTGATATTAATATAAGCCAAAAATTGCAATACGTGTGTTAGCTCAACCTATAAAAGAAATGAAATATCCGTTAAATGTGTTAGCTCTTTAGTTAATAATATTGGACTTAAGCTAACTACGTTTTTTATTATTAAGAAAATTATTAAAATATATATTCCTGTCATTATAATGCGGTTATGTCTTCATTAATGAAAATATCAAAATTTAAATTGATGAATACATAAAATTAATAGGAAACACATTACGATATTTACATTTGTCTAGAATATTTTTAGTTATATAAAATGCAGTTATATAACTAAAAATATTCTAGACAAAATGCTTTTGGTATAATATTTTGTTTAAAGTTGTTATTTAACGGTTATTTCATTTATTTTATGAGTTGAGGTAACACACATTTTGCCTTTTTTGGCTTATATTAATGTATATATATACACAAAACCACTTTACAGTCCTATATTTTTTCCAAATCGTATTTTCGGCTTAAGAATCTATGACATAATATATTTTTCTTTTAAAGGCTTTTAACCCTGATCGATAGCCACTTGCTTATGTAGAATATTTTTTAATTTCAACGTATTTTGTTTTTTTCTGACAGATACAAGATTCTCACCCACATCGTATACGGCCCGCTATCTGGTTTCCTTTTGGTTTCTCTTTTGCGTTTCTGCTCTGCTACTCGTATCAGACGATGTACTTGTCTCTATCGGGAACTTCTACCGTGAGAGTTACTACAATCCCTACAATCCCTCGAAGCCCACAGATCAAAGCAGTCCAGTTAAAGACATGTCAAGTTTTCTCGACTCTGTTGAACGGGGTGAAGTAAAACCTATCATGTACTCATGGGGATCTACAGCGGGATTCTTTTCTAAGCATAATGATTCCCGATATCGGAAGGTTTACACTGCTTTTCAGACAACTCTGCGCAAGCTGGACGTAAAAGATATTGGATCGACGGAGGAGATGTACTCATTGGCCAACTCCTCCTACGACTACGCTATTCTTATGGAATCCACCGTCCAATCACCGGAATTTGCGTGCTGGCTTGATGCAATTGAAGTTGAGAAGATACCACGCTACATTGCATTTGCCTTTCGACCGGAAAGTGTCGAACTCCGTAGGTCGGTGAACAAAGAAATTGTCGAGATAACAAAAAATGGGTTTCTGGGAGAAACGTACACTAAATGGTTCAACACGAATAATGCTGACTGTGACATTTATCTCAATAAGGTTACAGGGTGGGTTACTTTTGGTAATGTTAAGTTTAAATTTTACAGAATGATGCTAAATCTGATCCTGTCACTTCTTGGGTTTTACATTATCGGTATGCTGGGAGCTGGAATGGCTTTCTTGGTAGACTTTTGTTCTAAATTTAAAACTCCATTTGGACAATCTAACGTAGCATAGTTATTGTACACTCACAGGACACATATTTATATATATTATCAGAAGATCTAAATTTTAATTTTTATTCATCCATACTTGCAATGTTTGATTTTATAATTTTACTTGAAATTTATAGGTTTTTACATACAATACATAATATTTGATGCATTTATATTTTATTTTGCTTATTATTTGAAATCTATGCTTACATTATTTAGATGATAGATTTTGTATATGTCGATTAATTATCAAAAAGTTTTTTTAAGACATGCTATTTAAATAGAACTAGATTTTTCTATATCTGGCTTATTTTAATTGAATAATTATATTATTTATCTAACAGTCAATATAGTAATAATCTAAAATAATAAAATATATATATATATAACATACACAGTGCAGTTTGATCATATAACCTGTAGAGATTAGTTTGACAATATTAATTTAAAAATCTATTTATATATTGTGTAAATTATCATATGTCAAGTAAATTGCCTCTATGTAGTTATTACGTGATCTTGAACGTTTTAAATATGAAAGTAAAATTTCAGCCTTAAAATAGTGCGCCTTATATATGAATGATCAATATTAACATTTTCGCTGTGTAAAATGAGCCTATGATTTATAAAATTATTTTACTTAATTTATTTAAACATGACGATTGCTGCTTAAAAAGTTGTTATAATTGTATGAAAGAAATATTGATAAACACAAAATACTTATTTATATATATATTACGTAGCTGCAATTGCTTTATTTATATACTTATTATTATCGCAGTTGAACATACTTTCTTTCTTATTATATTAAAAAGCTATTAACTGAATATTTTAATTGATGAAGCAATTATTATTTATTTGAAATAAATAAAGTAAAAAATAAAACTATACATATTATATGTCATTAACGAATCTCTTTATAATTACATCTCAATAAAAACGACAGCGTTTCAAAAGTGAAAGCTATGAAACGAGATCTTCTAAAGCAAAAAAGCTAAAATGATATTGATGATATGAAGTACAATCATTAAAATGTTAATATAAAAAGGGCGCTAAGATTTCATTGTCACAATGAAAAATCCATAAGTAACATAATATGTATATCTAAACTGGAAAATTTATAAAAATTCAGAACAAAACATTAAGAAAACTTCATTGCAATGGTATAAATTGTTTTTTTTCCTATTTTTCTATTAATCAGTTTATTATTAAATAACAAAACATTTATTTATATTAGATTCTATGCTTCTGTAAAAATATTTCATTGCCAAAAATATTTTCTTAATTTATTGCTCTCATGATTTTAAAATTTTTCAGTTTAGATATTCATATGTTACTTATTAATTTATATATGGATTTTTAAAAGTAATCATTGTAATAATTAAATCTCGGCGTTCTTTATATATCAATTTCTTTAATGGCTGTAGGTACTTCATATTATCAATATACTTTTTTATTTTGAGAAAATCGTTTCTTGACTTTCTTTTTGTGCCGGTGTCATTTTTATTTTATATCAATTAATATTCGCAAAATATTTCTATATTAATATAATTGCATGCATACAACGTTAATAATATTTATTTATAAAATCCTGAAATAGTACAAAAAATAGTATTGCATAATTCATAATTAATCTGATTAATTTTCAAAGGAATTATATATTTTATAAATTGTATGAGTTATATGGAACTTTTTATAATTTAAACTGTATATTACAGTTTAAATACTGGAATATGGAAATTAAACATTTTAATCAAAATTTATACCTACAAATATCTTTTCGTATCGAAATTGTCCACTTTGCTTCGAAATAAATACATTTTGGTTTAATCTCATATGATTTTCTGTCTAACGTGTTGTTAAATTTTCACTTAAACAAATCTGCGCTTTTATTTCGTTATATATATTGTTACGTAAGACTGCTGTATACTGCTTTTATTGATAACAATTCCAGCGATTATTCTAAAAAGATAAATTTTATGTAGAAATTGTATATTTTCATAATAAACGTCCATGTCAATCAATAAGGCTGACGAAAATGATATAATAATAAGAAAACATCTTCACGAGGACAACGCAATTGTTTTAATACATTGAATTTATATTATACTTTCTAATATTACGTTGTCCGCACATCTTCATCGAAGTTGACCCCTTTTAAAAAATTATCTAGAAACTTTTCAAAGTTCATCTTAGGTGCATTTTGTTTCACATTCTAGCCAGATAGTCCAAGTGAAATAAGGAAGCACCCAAAACAAATTGCAATGGTAAAAAATTATACACCAGATGAATGCTTATGAACAGCTTTATCACATATAAAAAATCAAAGAAAATCTAATTAGCGGAACAATTTTTTCTAGAGGGGAAACATTTGGTATGTTTTCTGTATATTTATATGTGTAGGTTTCACATACACTTTGTTAGAGTTAGGGTGTACTATTTATACCCTTTATAATAAATCTTTTTAATTTCAATATTAAGAAGCTTCTTAATAAATAGTCCTTTTAATTATTGAAACTTGAATTATCAATATAATGCCAATCATAAAGAAATTTAAGATACTATAAAATAAGGAATATAAGTGACAAGTTTAGCAGCAAAATATGTCAATGTAATAATAATGTATACATAAACTTGTATATATATATGAGTATGCATATAAGTATATCAAAGTTAACTTGCCAGACAGAAAAAATACGTTGATATGTTGATAAATAACATGAAGGTTGTGATATGACACACTAGTCCACATAAATTTTAGCACAAGTGAGCTTCTCCTACTTCGGCTTCAGTCAAATACCACAGGCTTATAGAGTGTACCACCAAATCCAGGAATGGTTAGATATTAAAATGTATCCTGTGGACTTGGGCTGAAAAGTCAGCGAAGGGAGCTTACTGCCAATCATGACCGATTTGCAACCTGCTTCTCAGAAATTCCTGGAAGTCGTTCGTTGTGGTTACAAATCTAAGGGCGATAACATGCGCTGCTCCTGTAGGAAGCATAGGCTGAATGTTAATACTGCTTGTTCTGAGTGCAAGGGTGTATGTACTAATACTCCCAACGACATTTTTTCTAAGTCTGACGAGGATATTTAATATATATACATGCCTATTAGAGTGATTGTACTTTTCTTTGTTTCAATGTTTAAAGTTAAAACATTATATATATACGTATATGTATTACATACTATAATAGTTACAATAAATACATTCTTGTATTATATTTTGTCATTTTACCTAAAATTATATTCTATTAATTCTTATCTTAAATTACACGAGCATATTATTAATGTTTAAAGTGTAATAACAGTGATTACATCTGTAATATGGGTACACGTAAGGTTAAATTGTTCCAATCTAGAAAAAGTTGTTCCACTAATTATATATTTTTAGATTTTTGATATGTTATGAAAGAATTTATGAGCTTTCATTTAGTATATACAGAGTTCATAGTGTAAACAAATTTTTTTCCTAACCACAGATTATTTTTCTTGACTTTTTGAGACTAAGTTGTTACCATAAAAAAAATTTTTCTGATAATATAAGTTTTATCTAATTTTACATACAGATATTGACAATGGAATAATATAAACAATGGATAAAATTATGTTTCTCTTTCGGCATTTTGACTTGTCAGCAACCACAGTAACATTTTTTGTAGAAAATATATAGCCTACTAATCAATTTTACATCGAAATTTTTTAATCCAACACTAAAGTATACATATACCCAGAAAAGCAGAAAAAAGTAGTAAGCAAAGCAAAATTATAGGCATAACCTTAAATTCCCTGACTTTTTAAAAAGTTCCAGAGAGAACTTCAAATTCACTGACTTTCTCTGACTCGCCATGAACTCTGAATTATAGTTTATGAGTATTGCAATTTGTTTTGGGTTAACCCCATTTGTGGGGTTTAACCCCACAAATCACCTAGACATGATTTATTAGCGGTCAAAGATGGGTCTATTCTCCTTAGCATTAATGACTAGATTTGTTAACATATCTCAATCTAATTACTGACATTCTTGTTTTTGGTAATTATAAAATACTATTAGAAATTAAGCTGTCATAGAGGGAATTCAAATAAATAAAAACGATGTTAAACAAAATATATATATTTCATAGATTATCATTGTAGTCAATAAAATACGAAATATTTAGCAGCTTAACAATTGAAACTCGTTCAGTAAGAAAAACATGTCATTATTCTTAATGTATACAAATATAATTATATAATAAGCATATCAAATTGTATAGTATAAAGAAAACAAAAACTGCCTTTAAAATGTGCAAAACAGGTTGGAATAGAGAGTAAATCAGCTAAGAATGAGTTCATTTTGAGGGGGCAGAAAAGTATAAAGTATAAAGGCAAATAGATCAAAAAAAGTTTTCCCAATGCGAAAAACTTTTAAAATGAGACAGTTCTAGTTCTTGTATTAGTGGACGAGACGGATTTGATAAATTTGTTTATTGTGTATTTTGTATTTTGTTGGTATCACAGTGTTTTTGGTTTCGTATAATCGGTATGTTGAAAAGGACACCATAGCTGGTCTAAAGTAAAACAATAATTATCACCAGCTCTTATAAATAGATCGAAGAATGTACAGACTGAATGGGTGTGGCCCGCTCCTAGATATCAAGTGACATGAGCAGTGCTGTACCCCGCTTGACCCAATGATCGGCAGGTTTCTCGCCTGTTTTTAGGTCAACAGATACGACGAATGAGGCTCGACCGTTTCCTCCGGCACGGTTTGGATAGTAGTAAGTTGGGCAGAGGTGGATATCTGAAAGTGTGAACGAATAGGAGGAGAGAATTATTCATTATAGTTATAATTATTAATTATTTATACGTATTAAGATTGAAAAAGAAGATATTTTAGTCCACATATATATAGTCATTAATTAATACTATATTATACCATATTATATAATACGTGTGATAATTGAAGCTGATTATATAACCTCTGAAGAACTGACATTAATTGATTTAAAAATTAAATTAATTGATTATAAATAAATTTTCATAGCAAAGGTGATATGAGTTTTATTATTAAATATTTTTATTGAAAATAGCTGACATTTATTAATATTTTATTAGCTTTTATAATTAATATTATTACATTTTCAGCTTTAGTTTCTAAATTACATTATTTAAATCGATTTAAATGACCCTTATTTACCAATGTCAGATTTTCTACTATATTTTTACATATTTGTTCCAATATAAATAATATATATAAATCTCACATTTTTCCACTAGAATGTATTACTAAAACGAACGAACAAACCTATACAATTATTTTATAATCGACAATTATTATAAAGGAATACTCAAACTTTTAGCACAGAAATTTAGTAAAAAAAATATCATTAAGCATATTGATATTAATATAATAAAATAACATTTTCATTGAAGGCGGCATATTATATTATATTAGTTTCAATTTACTTGACACAAATATGAAAATGTCATATATAGGCACTCACTCTTGAGGGACTTCTTCTTTCCCTCTGCCGGCTTGAAGTGTATGGTAGGCATGGGACAGTCCAGCTGCATTGGTGTCGCTTCCACTAGACAGGAGTTCTTTTTGTCCCATCCTGCTCCCTGGAGGAACATTCCGCGAACATAGACACCATCTTTGGGTGCTGAATGGGAGTAGAGAGGCAGTTAAGAGACCGCTTGTTGTTAATATCGATGAAAAGCTTGTGATAGTAAGTCACACTACCTTAAATACCATACAGAACATATAAAATTGACACCTGCATATTATATATAAATGCAGAAATAAGTTTCTGTCTAAATGTTCAATGTATTTACTCATAGATAATATTAAAAACCAAACTAAAAGATTATACTCATGTTTTTCCCCCCTTTATTTCATATAAATCTGTTACCGGCAGTTATTCATTAAATAATAATAAACCTTCTCTCCCAATGTTAAAGTGAATGAAATGACATTTTTATCATTATTAACTTTTATTTGATTTCGCAAAGTTTAAATCCAAGGGTATATCGTCAGAAAGAGAGAGAATTCGATAGCAATATTAATTAATAGTATGTTTCAAAATTTAAAATCCGAACTCAGAGCTCTTCAAGACAAGGTAATTTTCTGATATTTATATATAACAGCAATTTCTAGAGGGATTTCAAAGAGAAGGAAAAATAAACTTATCAATTTATATTTATAAACATTTAATGCAATAGACTTAGGCCTTAGTTTACCATATTACCAATATTTCAAAAATTATTAACGAATAAGAATTAATGCATTTTTATGCAATATCCACATTGTTTGTATATTATATAGGAGAGTATTGTAAAAACTCACCCGTGGCAATGTTACCGTCGCTAACCGTCATAACATTAAACTCCCAGGTGAGTGAGTCGACACTAATGTTGTTGAGTCGGGCGGAGGTTTGTAGGACCGCGGTGAGAAATCCGGTGGGAAAGGTGAAGGCTGACATCCAGAAGATCTTGGGCGGGTGCGTGGTGGTGGCCCAATTGGAGAACATCTCCACTCGCTGGACGAGATCTCGTGTCCAAGAAGCTAGCGGCTTCATTGAGGGATACGTCTAAATGGACAGAAGGGAAGGGAAGGGAGTTGTAAATTACATTATACGGTAAAGACATTTTCCTGCAATTAAAAGAATAACGTTACTGTTAATTATTTTTACAAAAAATCCTCTGAGATTATTGAAAAATCAAATGATACCCATTATCCACAAAGCTAGAGTTTAAGATGCGTTGCATGATTGCATGAACACGTTAGCATACAAAAAATGTTTATTTTATAAAAGGCCATTAAAAAATGTGCTACTAAATTAAACATATTTTGGTTATGAGATATAATAATGTATATTAAAGAGCGCAAAAGGGACATTAATGGATTAAAAACTAATTAAATTAAATTAATTTTCATTTTTAGTGATTATTTTAAGCATTTAGAACAAACAGTTGTCAAGCTTTGTCCATAGCTTTTTTCAAATTACAAAAATTTCGGATTATACACAAGTCTAAATTAAAGAGTATCAAAAAATAGTGGTTAACACCTACCATTGACCAGGTCTGAGGAACTCTGGCGTCGAATATGGCAGTGAAAATCTCTTCTAGATCTGCCGACATCACCACCAGCCCCTGAATTCCCTTCTCCAGGTTTGTCAACTGGTTTCGGATAAGATCAAGGAGCGCATTGTACCGCTGGATCTCTTGGAGTAAGACAACATTCAAAGGAGAAGGATCTGTGCTGAGTAGATTTTGTGTGCCCTCATAGTCGATGTTCTCTGGTATTTGGCGATATATATTACCCGCCAGGTCCAACACCTTGTCTTCGCGTGACTCACCACCTCCTGTCGAAACCTGATTGGTCCACGTGGCATGGTGGTCAAAGCGAATGAAAAGTCAGCATTTTAGTATTTAAATAATAGTGATTTTGAGTCATCTCATTGTTAGTAATTTTGGGTAATTTTATTCTCGTAAATAAACTTTTAAAATACGTATTTAGAATTTTAATATACATAATCGCTCTGTTATGTCATTTTAAAATTTAATTCGGTTAAATAATTGTACAATTGAAAACCACGATATACTTGCATGCTTTGCTAATACCTACATTAAATGTAACATCTTTTTTATCGTATAAATTAAAGCTTTTGTGCATAGCAATATTAAATAATTCCTTTATTTGATTCACAAAATTACGAATTTAAATAATAAATATATGTAAAAACATTATATATTATTTGTGAACAGTAAAATGTATACTTTTAAGTATAAACATGATCTCTACAGAAACAAATTTCATTCATCACTCTATAACTGGATATATGAATATTATTAATGTATGCACTTTACATACAAACTATAGGCCTTACATACATACATACTTAATGGCTGCTTATAAACTATAAACAAAGGTCACATTAACTTAGTCCTATATCCTATGTTTTGATTATTAAAATTAATTCTAAATGCGACTATTTATTCGATTACTATTTGAAATATATATTAAATATTGCATTTTTTTTCTTCTTATTATGAAGATTATCTTAAAAAGTAAGTATTACAATATTATAGTAGTAAACATAATATATTGTGAGGGTGGTTTCTATAACATAATACATTTCTATAACCAGTGCAGTTAGGTACAGTATATTTTGACATAAATTGAGGTCGCATAAAATAAATAAAATGAATAGAATAAATATTTATATAATACTATAATATCAGGTGTGAGAAAATACTGGAACACTAATTACAGTTTCCATTTTAATAGGTAAGGTCGTGACAGTCTTATTATAAAGTACATTATAGATGACGAACATGATAACATTTTACACATTATTGTCATCTACACCTTGTGAATCCTTGTATAATAGAATATTTGGGTTGAAAGGGTATGTTCTATCTGGTACGGTGACATGTCTATTATTCTACATCATTGCGTGCACTTAGGATACGATACCTGTCCAATTTCCTCTTTAGTTTGTCCAATCTATATATTATAATCAGACATCCAGTCAAGGACGCAAGGTGTTTTGTTAATACGGGTTATATCATGTACGATACATGCAAAATGCACTGTTTAGAATAATGAGAAAATAAATCAAATTCATCATAGAAAATAAAAGAACAAAAAGAACAAAACAACTCGTTTATTGGTAGGTATTAGTTTACTTGAGATAATATTTTAAATATAAGCATAGTAAACTTCAAAAATAAATATAGGGGTATGTAGAAATAATATTCTAGAACGAAGTAGCTATTAGCTATAACTAACTGCCTAAGAAAACAATTTACACAGGTAATATAGTAATAATTCTAAACTATAGTAATAACAATAAACTGTTTAAAGTTTTAAAAACTAATTTAAAATGTAAATTGTGTATATGTGAAATAATATCAAAATTTTAGTATTAGTAAAACATAAATAAACTATTAAATTCTGAATATCTAATCTACATCAATTTATTTATAAACTGTACAATTATATTATTTAAAACAAATTATTACCATCACAAGAAATACATAATAAACACAACATTTACTGAATAATAATAAAGATAAATTTTAAGAGAAGACATTATCATGTTATATTTATAAAAGTAATAGACAAAATTTCAAAATTAATCAGGTAGGATATTTTCTTTATAAAATTGATTAGCAAAAGTTACAAAGACTAATACGGTTTCTTATAGAAGTAATATGTCGTATTTGTAAATAGATATTATTTATTGCTAGATAATATATTGTATTGATAAATATAAATAGTATTGTTAGATAATATTAATGCTGGTAATAATGTTAGAAAAAGTGACCATACTATCCTTAAGAGTAAATAAACAAATAAACAAACCTGTGGTTGTAACGAGAGCAGGGTATCAAAGAGTATCCTTGTTTCTTGAATCTGTGAGGTGATATCCGCGTTGGGATGTTGTCCGAAGGCTTCGGGGTGATCGATATTAGGTAACATAGAGACATACTCCCGATAGGAGTGCAGGGAACCATCGCGCGGGATGTAGTAGTGAGGCAGGATGGAGAGTTTAAAGAATGGCTCCTTGATGGCGTCCTCTTTGAAGAATTCAGAGATGTAGGTATTCAGAAGGCGGCGATCCGAGTCATCCGTCACATGGCCACCGTAGTTGATGTCAGCGATGAGGTACTTGAGAGCATCCCAGGGCGTATCGTCATACTGGTCAAGATAGTTAGTAAGGAGAGCTTCGGAGACTTCGAAGTCCGAGTCGTTGAATTCGTAAGGTATGTTCCAGCCGAGCATGAGGAACTTCCTTCGCTCCAGAAGCACAGAATGGAAGAAACAGAGACAAAAAAGGAGTTTTCGGTACTTTTCTGGCTTCCGACACTGACTGAACTGGTCCTCTTTGATCAGGTGGTAGAGTCGCTTCATGTTAGCTTTGAGACCCTTTGGCGGCTCTGTAGTCATCTTGATTCCGCTCTGTAAGATGGATATTGGGAACTGTGGGTTGGGGCTAGAGCTGAGCCATAGTCGGAATTCGGGATGCGGGTCCTCCACTTGAAGTTGCTCAACCAATTTGTCCAGCTGGGGCATCCAGGAGAGCGAAAGATGACAATTGGCCAGGAAAACCCAGTTTCCATTCTTGACACCCTCCTTGATGAGCCGAGTGGCGATCGGTGCTTGTCCCTGACCCAAGGAGAGATTGTGAAATTTCTTCATCATCCCACAAGACTCGGCCAACTGAATGAGACCTTTAGTGGGGTCAACACCTGCCGATAAGACAAAGATTAGCGGAGTTCGAGTCGTTGAATCCTCAACTACTTGTTTCATGTCCATTACTGGCGGCTCGACAAATTTGCTCCCAAGATTGTTAATTATAAAACTAGTCGCACAGAAAGAGACCCGATCTGGCCGCAGCGAGCGGACAATTAGCATTCGTTGGAACTCGTTCGTGGCGTTATCCCACTCTCCCGGAAGGCCAGTTACTTCGGGCTCCGCTGACGTGTACCAAATATTCCAATCGCGAGGATACTGTTCAAAAGAGGTGACGATTCCATGGTAGTTGGCTAACTTTTCTAACTCCGTCACATTGTCCCAGGAGGGCTCACTCAACCAGTTTGAACAGGGGTTATCCATCTGACCATCCTTGTCCAGGACAATTCCACCACGCAGGAAGAAGCTATACTCGTCCATGTTCAGTTTTCCCGCTGCTTCAAGAATCTTGGCGCAAATTTGGAAGGAGAACAGCAATTTATGCCGTTCGAACAGACCCCGACATGTGTACCGATACACTGCGTAAGTGTGATAGTCGTTGAGATTCACAATTCGCTCGTCTAACTTGGAGCTCCGCGGACTCTTGTCAATGCTGAGGTTAAAGAGATCAATATAGGCATCAAGAGCAAACTGGTACATTGGATCGATACGACCGAGGTCATTCAAGACGAAGAAGAGGATAGAAGCGCGCTGAGCGCAGGAGCGATAGCCTTCACGGGCGTTATCGATCTGGATTTCGGTCTTTTCAGCCACTTGCAATTGTTCTGTCACTTCCTAAAAAAGTAAAAATATCAATCGATGACTATAGGGTTCTTGTTTGGACTATGAATTAATTTAAATTTAGATTGTATTAAAAATGAAGTAATTGTTAAGATCAGTTCCCAGAATTTTTTTTGGGGGTCTTCCTGTTACGCAGTAGTCATATTCAGAAAACAATTAATTTCTTCAAATACTTATATAAATACAATATGCTATAATATATATTAGAAAGCTTCGCACATTTAATATTACTATATCTATGTAATACACAGTTTTCAATTCAGAAATAGTAACTGCTAAATTAATCCTCTCTTACCGAGGAGGTAGTCTTGGAGGTTTGCAGAGTGTTCACCAGCTGTTCATCGTCCAACAAGGAGCCCTGTGCCTCGTTCAACAGTCTCAAAATCTCGTCCTCCAACTCCTTAATCTTCTTCTTCCCGGCGGCGATGCTCATCACCAGGTTATCCTTTTGCTCCTCCAACTCAGGTCGCTCCTTTCGCACAACGATACCGAGAAGTTGGGCCTCCAGACCAGTTTCCTTCACAGCGAAGTTGACGATCGCGGTCTTTGTGCTGATCTCTGGTGGGTAGTGGGGGTTGCCCAGCTTCGTCGTGATGTAGAATCTGAAGAAAATGGAAATAATTTAAATGATTGTGGCACCAATGTTGTATTGATGAAATGTATATTATGGGTGTGTGATATAGTTAATTAAATGAAGTGCAAAACTGCAGAGATATTTTATCGATACTAATCTAAGATCGCTTCGCATGTTATCTGATTATTATGCTTTGGATTTGATTTTTTTAAAGTATTTCTGAGGTAAAATTAATTCCCTATGTTGTTGAATGCGAAGTAATGTTGAAGTCAAAAAATGCAAATTAAAGTAACAGATTGAATAATGCAAGGCTAAACTTTGTGAAGGCTAACTCACATATTGATTTGTAATTTTGTAACAACAAAATTAAGAAATACTCGAAACTTTTTTATTATTATTTCCTCACTTGATTGTGAATTATTGCAACTGTAATGACTATCTTAGTAAATTGTGTGATTTAAAAAAAAAATAACTAAATGATAAGTTAGTATTTCTTTACAACGAGATATTGAAATAATTAACATGCATTACATTCATTTTAATGATGACAGCTTGAACGTTCATTTGTATCAACAGTATAGCTCTAATTTATTATATTTAATTGAAATTTGTATTACACAAATGCTATATAATTATTTTCTATAATAATGTTTAATTTAATTTAATTCAATTTAATTTATGTAATGAAGTATACATCATATTTTGCGTATTACTATTTATTAATATAATTTAAATGTAATTTTCAATGTAATTATAACAGGCTCAATTATCAAAATATGAGATAGTAAATATTATTTTCTCGTTAATATAGTAACTTGCTGTTATACCAAACATGAAACAAAGGCAAATATGGCAAATCTTCAAAATGAATATTACAAAATGTGTTACATTTATTTCAAACAGACGACTAAACTAAAACTAACAAAGCCTTCTAATGCATAAGTTTCAGAGGACGCCCACCTGAAGTCAAAGTTGTATTCTATCTCCTTATCACCAAGCTTCATAATCCACGCTCCACCCAATTTCATCACTGATTTGGTTAAAATTGGATCCAAACTGGGATCCAATGTTTCCTGAACGTTTTGCAAGAGAACAGCCTGACCAAATTGGATTGCACCCTCTAAGATTCGAACGTAGTCGCCCATTTGCAGATCAATCACCTTCAGCTGTTTGCCCTCCATGGATTTGATCCATTTTTGTGCCTGACACTGAGGGTCAACCATAAGAGGCCATCGATTACCGCGGGTCACAATCACACCGTTCTCCACTGAGAAGCTGTCCCTGGGGAGACCCTGGATGTTCCAGTCACGGATCTGGAGGTGCGTGGAGGGGTAGGGAAAAGTTAGGAGTGAAGAGATAATAGAGATGACGGGAAGGAATAGAGACACGAAAAACAATAAGAGATAACAGAGAAAACAGAGAAAAAGTAAGATAATAAAGGCAGAAGATATAAAAATAAAAGGAATGCGGATTATGAGCAAAGCTATAAAAAGAGAGAAAATAAGAGGTAAGAGATAAGAGAGACAATAAAATAGAAGCAAAGGCTGACTGACGAAATGTATATGTAAGTGAAAAGAAGAGAAAAGAAAGTCTTAACCAAACAGAAAGAAATACTGTACAATTGTTTTTTAGATATCGCTTAAAATATACTATTGATTTAAATATTCTAATTCAACGAATATATATGAATTTTATTGATCGATAAATAATTATAAGGATATATTTAAAATGAGACGGTTATAAATAGCTGGTTTCTTACTCATGTATAATAGTACGAGAATAACAGGACAGAGAAGTTTGTTTCGACCTTGTTAGATTTATTAGATCTCTTCGGAAGTCCATGTCATACTCATTCTCTTGTAGAATGCATTTACAACATATCACTGGGAATGCCATATCACCAATTTATTGATAATGAGTGAATGGTGAGTAGCTTAATTGGTAGAGCTTTGGTCTTGCATACAGAAAGTTCCGTGTTTTAATCCCACCCGGGAAATTTAATCACTTCTGGCTTGCAAGGGGTGAATTAGCAGGTCTAGGTCTTTTTGGTTGGGTACTTATGTAGATATTGTGCATAAATATATAAATTGATTGTTTTATATTATCATACAATACATGTGATAACACCAGGCAGTGCCCAATCTTCGTCTCCAGGCACTACCAAGATTGTTAGCAGTCCCTGCACTATACATAAAACTATAATAGTATATTCGTACTATTTTGCGAAATTAATTGTTCAAAACTTATGAGACACCCTGTATATACTGGATACGTGTTAAGTTATAATTATATGGTATATAGTTTTTTTTAAATATGTAATATCATGTGCTACAGTTGATAAGTATTACATTTGAAAATGTTAATTTATAGAAAGGCCATTATGATGCAGTCACCTTAACTAGCATCCTGAAGCTGGTATCTGTTTCGATAAAGATCCCCGCTTAAAACGGAAGAGCGACAGCTATATAACCATAACCTTGTTATAACCTCAAACTTATAAGAACATTGGTAAGTCTTCGAAATGTATTTATCTAGGTATGAAACTAAGCAAATGAAGTTTTGGTAAGGTTCACAAAATGCATGAATACAAAGGAGGGCTATTATGGAAATATTATATGTCATCATTATCTTATTATGATACCGACAATCACTTCCAGGTACCTACTTTAGCTTATGATATACTTATATAGCATGTATATTTTACAATCCCTGTAACACTATCTTTGAACTATTATGCAAGAAACTGTGAATGAACGTGCTTAATACAGCTTGATACGTATATTAGATGATGTCAAGTGACCTCAAAGCAAATAGACTTTACCCTTTGGTTTATATTACATGTCGTAATGTTAACCCAGGGTTTCTTTGAGGTTGGATTGTTTATATTATATTATATGGATGTATAAATATGTAAATATCTACATATATGTAGTGATTGTATATATTATGATATATAAAATTTGTATAGATTAACTGCGAATTCGTCTAAAATATGGAACAACTTTTTTGGTAAATTGAAAATCGAACTTAATGTTTAGCAAAACATGATTTTATAAATTTCATAGAAAAATGGTTAATAGCGACAGAAAAAGTATTTCAATTGTGATATATTTATGCCAAAGTTTATTTTTCATCAGCAAGAATTGAAAGAATTACATTTATAATATGTTACTTGATGATACTATATATTTAGATCTTATATCCAAATCTATATAATAATAAATTAGTACAAGTAAAACATCTACTACATAATAAAATATAACTAATGTTCAATTGTACGTATATATTATACTACTAAATAGTAGTTATATTTTATATATTGAATAAGTTAAATCCTTCATACAAACTAAGAGATAGTAAAACAATCAATGGAAGCAACTGACCTGTGTAGGATTAGCGAGGAAATCAGTGAGTGCAAAGTTCTCAGAGTATGGGATGTTCTCTTTGTGAATCTCCTCGGACCAGGTGACGACCAACTGTTCTCGATAGTGGGTGAGAAAAGGTCCCATGTAGGACAGGAAGGCGGCCGCAATAAGACAGTCACCAGGCAGAAGCCCAATCTTCGACTCCAGCTCCTCCACCGTCTTCTCCCACCGCTCCTTTTCACCGGCCAGTCCGCTCACAAGCTTACTAGCTCGGTCCAGCAACTTCTCGGTCTTCTCGGCTTGATTACGCAACTCCTCCTTTTGCTCCATCTATAAGGGTGGTTTAGTTATGTAGTTTGGGAGGTTGCGTATAATATTATGATATTTAAGTAAACAAAATTAACACACTGTAAAATAGGATAAAATTATAAGATATAAAAATAGTACAGTAATATTATCAATAGAATTGTTTATAATTTAAGTAGTAAGATTAGTTCAAATACAAATTTGGGAGACAAAAAATCAATTATAAATAAAATATTTTTAAAGTAATGCAGATT
This sequence comes from Invenusta paracnida, assembly GCA_036023295.1. Lineage (NCBI taxonomy): Eukaryota > Metazoa > Platyhelminthes > Proseriata > Coelogynoporidae > Invenusta > Invenusta paracnida. Next base: position 2,423 of record JAYRBW010059224.1, on the reverse strand, counting down.
TCGATGGTAATACTTATTATCTACGACAAAAAGCATACTTTAAATATCTCTATAAGTGAAACTCCAAATGGGAAAGGCCAGGACTCCTTGTTAGCTACTCTGTTTTTCCCCGACAGACAATCCAACAACCTGGAATTTGAATATTCAATCAGTTTCTTGAGAAATATGGAGGTGCACCATCCTGTTCAAACAAAGAAGGAAATGTATCATAGCGTTGCACATAGAAGAGAGCATTTTCCGAACATTTTAAGATAATATGCTCCGTAACGGTATCTTTGAGGAAGAATAGGTCCATAGACCTATAATAGACCTTCCATAGATCGCATCAAAACATTTCAGGAAGTGTACAATATTTTCAAATCTGCATGTCTATTGGTTTTTTGATCTCCAAAAATAACGTAAATAATATTCATTTCTCCACTTGTTTAAATATGGCTTCACCAGTAAATAGATTCGTTGTCGGAAAATAACGTCATGAGACCACTTGTCCATAGATATTAACGGAACTCCATTCTGCTGTAAATTACATCTTTATTAAACTTATGTAGCACATACAATTTAAAAAGATGCCATTTATTTGCAGTAAGAAATCCACACTTCACTTGATAAACATCGCACATAATATTTTACTATATATTTTCCTTGATGCATTCCGCCAGCCCGTAGTCAATATTAATATTAGGAAGAGACGCCCCTTCCTATTCACTTGTAGAACAAATCGCTTCCAAAACTCCCTCTTACCTTATGGAACTATCCACTACAGTAATCATTCACATTAATAATTACATTTTCACTTTTTTTTCTCATGATTTGCTGTATTTTATATGTATGCCAAATCCTATGAACCTATTCACTACCGCAATCATTCGCATTCACAATTATATTAACTCCATATATATAATTTTTATTTTATGAATTGATATGTCTACCAAATCTTATGGAACTTTTCACTACCGTTATCAATCGCCAAATCCTCGGATTTTTTCATATAAAAATAAACTTATTATTATTATTATTATTATTATTACTAAATTGACATGGATTTTAGCAATAAAATTGATTGCTGTTTCGCCACTAAGTCAATCTCCGGAAAGCACCAAAACGTGTTTTGTTTTTAATTTTCAAAGCAACAACGCAAAGAGTAGGCTATATCTTCTGCAGTAAGGGACCCCTTGTATATAGCCAAGATAAACCAATCTAATGAATAACAAGATATATGTATATACATGGAAAAATCCATAATGGAACTCTACACTTATAAAATTATAAAATTAATTGTACTGATTTTAGTAATAAGAACTCGTCGTTATAATGCTTTCTATCGACTTTGCAATTAACTAATTAAACAAAGTAAATTTTGTAAATTTGTATTTTTAAATCAGCATTGATAGAATGTGCTGGGATTTCTTACCTTTTCGTTATACTCAGTCTGAAGCCGTTTCATTTGGGCCTGGACTTCATCCAACTTGGCCTGCGCTGCTGCCAACAGATCCTGTTTCTCCTTGAGAATGGTTTCCGCTTGGAGTAAACGTTGCCGCTTGGGTTCAACTACTCGATATATTCTACCGTAGACATCCATCGCTCGGACCCACATGCAGAGGGATTTGGCAGCGGAGGAAACCTGATTTTGAAAAAGAGGAGTCGTAGTAGACAGTAGGTAGTAGTAATAATGAGCAATATGATGAGTAAAATAAAAACAATAAATGTTGTATTTTATTTGTGGATACACATTAAGAAAATATATTATTACATAATATGTATGTAAATGCACTTATTTTATTACATAATACAAATAAAAATATTTTAATTATATACTACTTCAAATTGTACAAACAGTAAAAACATTATAAATAAAAATAAATAAAAATGCCATATAAAACATAACGTGAACATAATGTGTCAAATTATTTCTAATGAAAAATCAAACTATCTTATAAACCCACTTTTCCGACAGTGTCTGGCTGGAAGTCATCGGCAGCGCAATACTGGCCGATCTTTTTGAGAATCCTGTCTGAGATGTTGTCCTTGTCGTAGTTGATAAGCGACTTAATGAAGTCCTGCTCACCCAACTGCTTCTTAGCCTCAGCCCACGATGTGTCACAGCCCTTGAGGATCATAACAGCTTCCAGTACCTAAAAATAATCATAATAAATATAAGTGACTATATATAATTGCATTCTATTAGGTAATATACAACACCACTTATATAGTTACCTTCTGAACAAGGTAAGCCGGTTTGGTGTAGGATTTGATCTCATTGACGTCCTTCTTATTAAGGGATTCCAGCGCCTGTACGGCAGCCTCCAAAGCCGGCATAGCCTGAGCTAGATCAGCCTGGGCGAGTTCGGCCATGTGGAGACACTTGGCTTCGTCCACTTTGATCCGTTCAGAGGTTTGCGACACGGACTGTGGGAGAGGGGGGG
>JAYRBW010059213.1:0-10821 GCA_036023295.1 Invenusta paracnida | reverse complement strand
GCATAATATGTGACTTTCTATACTCGAAATAACATAAAATGTAGCGTAAAGTAATTAAAATAACATAAAATGTGACTAACTAAACTTAAAATAACATAAAATGTGACTACAAACCTAAAATAACATAAATTGTGACTTATTATACCTGGAATAACATAAAATATCACTTTATATGTCTGGGAAAGACTTAAAAAGTCACATATCATGCAACATCTTATGTATGTATTATAAATTCCGATTCACTGGGCTTGTTACTTTTATATGGCCTAGCGGGTGATTTAATTTTCGTTATATTGTCCAACGAGCGATTCTAATAATAAAGAAAGATTTGATGATAAGTTTAATTTACATTCTATTAATACTCTATTTTTTATTTGTAAATATTACATTAAAAATTGTAAGTTTGGTGATTTGTTAAAAATATCTATATTTATTCGTAATATCTATTAGCATTAAATATGTGATTAATTAAAATTTGTCGAGCGTTTTCTTTAAATAAATCTAAATTTATACTCAATAGTTACGTTCAAATACAGAAAAAATGTTTTGAATCGCATGAACAGTAACCACGCTTGTCAGTAAAGTTCTAATAAAATAGGCACAGATTCCTATTAGCGTCGAGCATGATTATGCTGGTTGATAGAGTAAAAACTATGCAGTATTATTTAAACATTAATTATATTAAAATATATATACTTCAAAATTTTAATGCATTACTATAAACATTCACATATATTGAAATACATTTGATATGTAAAGCTGCCAGCTGCTCTAATGGAAAAGAGTGCCATAAAATTAATTAACTTTAACTAAACTTCGCTCTAATAATTTCCAAATCTAAAAATTATATTCACGTTTTTTTAAATCTGATAAAACAGAACTTTTCCCATTTTTTTATAATACTAGTAAACCAAAAATTAATTTTACGATTCTCATGTATTTATTTAATCATTTTTACTTACTACTGAAAGGTTAATAGTAGAGCGCAGTAACTATCTTTATGATGTTACAAATACATCCAAACCAAACCGAGCAGGTCTATGCCTGCTAAACACTCGGTTAACACAGCTGCTAGCCAGGGGAAAATAAGTTGCCCCGAGTGGGATTAGAACCCGGGACCTTCTATACGCCAGTCCAACGCTCTAACCAACTGAGCTACTCATCACCATATAATTTATCACTCATTAGTATATATTTAATCATATAGTAAGACTTTATAAACTATTACCTATAGTACCATTCATTCATCATAGTTGCAGAGAAACGATTATCCTGTTAAATAAGACACTTAAAAGTCTGTGCTAATAATAACGACTCCATCGCGTCATGGATAAATGGAGGGAATGTGCATAAAAAGTAGCTTTAGCTTTCACTATCCATGTTTAAAGCGAAAGTTTCATTTAGTATGCATGGACAAAAATCTGATTAAATAATTGAATTTTATTTTTAGAGTCCAAAAATGTTTCACAATTTTTGTTATCATTGTTTTTATGAATTTTACATTTTAGACGTATACCTATGTTCCATATTGATTTATGCATTTATGTATTTTAAACAGAAATCTGTGTAACAATTATATCTTTGACATCACATGACATACAAAAACATCAAATTTGGTGCCTGCACGAATTTTTCTGGAATTTATGAATGCATTGAATTACATAAAAATTGAATGAATAATATTTTACTCCCCTGCCATTAAAATCATGTGCCAAAGTACGCCGATGAATGGACCAGACGTGATACTGCTGGATGCCATCCAGATCCTAGCAGCCCAAGACGAAGAAGTCGGGGTGGCCATCAACGCCGATGAATGGACCACTCGTGGACCAGAAAAGGGAGCAGCACATCCCATTAAGAATGACGCTCTTTTATTGGGCCAAAACCGTCCTCTCTCAGCGTTGTGAGAAAACCCGGGCACGGTGCTCCCGTTGGCATGACAACTTACCAGTCAACAACAACTAGCATCACTCCGTTGCTCGTCCAACAACAACTTGATCATTAAAGTTAACACACTGATAGAAGAACTATCAAGGCTGGATAAACACATATGCCTGACATAGATTCCGAGCCATTGGGGGTGTGATCGGGAACGAATGAAAACATGAGAGAAGCAAACAACTATGGATAGAAGGGAAGATCGACGAAAAGTGGGAGCTAGGGTTATCCAAGAAAGAAGTTGGCAGCTTTAGAAGATTCTGAACAGGTCACTCGAAAGAGCTTTTAGACTATAGAAAAAGAATCGGACTCAGCGAAGAGGAGAACTGTAGAATGTGTGGAGAAGAACCAGAAACAGCCGACCATGTGATGTTCCGATGCCAAAGTCTAGAACTGGTTAGAAGACAAGAAGAGATCTATAAGATCAGTCACCTAACCCGGAAGGCTGGGAAATGTGAGAAAATTTGGAAAAGGTTCAAATCCAGAGTGAATCAAAGTAAAAACAACGACAGCGTCATGAGGTAACAACCTAAAAATCAAATGGAACGTAAATTAAATATAAATGAAAAATACAACAGGTATCATTAATTTAAACGAAAATATTGTCTACAGAGATGTCTACATTTCATTAACATTGTAAGTGGCTCTTAATTATATATACCTACGTATTTGTAATACAGTTTTTGGTATACGACCATTAAGATAGGTAATATGTAGTACCTATAATATTCTTCATAGAGAAGGCCACCTCCATCATGAATTTAACATATTACCTAGAAATCGTATTAAGAATAATCCATTTCATATACTCATAATTATATCTTAAAGTATTACGCGTCATTGCATATGCTTTTATTTATTACAAAGACTATTAACAAGAATTTAAACTATAATAACTTAATTAAAATTCTAAGTTTTTTATTGTCATACAGCAAAATGAATTATTAATTCTATTAAATTATGTACAATCAATTATTTGTATTGATTAATATATATAAGTTTATATTACGTAATACTTTTTCAGGAACACTGATTACAAAAGATTTATGCAAAAGTATGTTTTTTTACCCTTTTGACTAGAATTAGAATGTATTACGTCATCATCGAAAGCTGGGTTGCGTCCATCTATTTTAATTGTAGACATGATTGATTAATCTTTTTTATCCAACTATTTATTCCCAGTATTTCTAGCGATTATTCTGAATACAATCTTATTCTTTTTTATCTAACTATTTATTTCCAGTATTTCTAGCGATTATTCTGAATACAATCTGAGTGTTTATTTTACATAGACATTTTATTTTTCATACAAAATAATCAATAATATTTATATAATTTTAATTTCATTTATAATAAAATATTTAATACATTTTCTCCACTAACTAGAAATCGGTTAAAATATTTTCTCCCCTATAAAATTGACATTGGATATATAAATAAAATATTACAGTGAGTGTATATCGTAGATAAACTGATATACATAAACTGTTCTATTATAGGAACACATATTGTTCACCAATGATGATACTTCTAGTTATATTAGTTACTTTACATTAGTCTTACCAGTACGAATCCTAAATTTATTGACAAAGTCAAATCGCATTTGACTACATACCGTAGCAAGCCTTGATTGGCTCAAATATTCTATATAACTCAAATGTGATAGGAAAGCAGGCTTCAACTTAGGTATTCTATTTTCTTTCGATACAGATTTATTGGGGAAAAAAACATACCAAAAAGAAATCTGCGTGTACCAAGATCGGGAAATGAAATGAGCATTTTTTTATTTACTTTCTCTTTGCTTTCCTACTCTGCTAATTGCGTTATTGGGTCTAAAATAGGTAAGTTTAATTGATATTCTTTGTTTATTTAAAAGCATTGTAAGCTACATACTGCCGCTACATAAAACCTCGTAATTTTAATTACAATATTAATTTCTATCATTTAGAAGCGGTAGCTAAATGAATATAGTTCCAGGCTTGGAACCAAACATAATTAACCATCTATAATAATTAATACTTGCTTTTTTTTCAGTGAATATTACTAAAATGTATAAATATTTTCATTATAATAAGTTAAGGAGACATTTTAGAGCACCTAGTTTGATCTGACGGCAGTATTGAACATTTGTAAGTAATACTTTATTATACTCATCTGGACAAGTTTTCAAGCAACAACTTGAACTGTAGGATACACGTATCAGTGAATTATTTGTGGACCAATTATTGGGAAATCTGTTCCATTAAAATTTATTTATGAAATGTGAATAAATATTTTTTACTAGAATAGTTTTGTCAACATTAAACTCTTTTGTTTATTAATTGGATTTACTTTTATCCATAAATCATGTTATAACACAATTGTAATTTATACATTAAAGTGTAGTTTGAAAAGCATTAATTCTATGTAAATTTATTAAATCTCCGAACCTTTTATACGATGCATTTTCAGAGGAAACTCTACATTTTTGTTCCTTTTAATTTGATTCTGCAAATATTTAAAATAAAACTCGAAGTCTTAACAGACAGAATTTGACAGCTGAATTTATCCACATACAATAAAACTGTTTTCAAGAAGACATAAAAAATGAATATTTATTAATTAAATTTAATCTCCTATAGTCAGACGAATGACATCGAAGGAGTGTGTCTTGATTTTTGGTATACATTGATAAATCCTTCCGCGTAGGATTAATATAAAAGTGTAAACTGCGATCTCACTTTGCAGGCATATATGTAAATATTAATTAATTTTACTCCACAAATCAACCGACAATTAGCTCAACACTGCAGCGCAAATCAGATGGTTAAAGCCGAGAGTATGTACCGGGGTTCGAACTTGCTACCTTCGGGTTTGAACACAGGAGTCTAATCCACTTACTACCGTTCTCCCCAAACCTTTAACTGTAAAATTGCGTTCTTATGCTGCTAAGTATGTGGCTGGCTTGCTACGCACATACATTTATTAATTAATTAAGGCTATTATTACTAAATAATTCAAAGTTATAGTTAGGTATACAGCTCGGCAAAGCATGATCATAAGTAACCCTCATTTTGTACAGTGGTGTATTTAAATATATGAAACTTTTACAAAGTGTGGTCACTCATTCGTGATGTGATAAGTGTGATATGGTCTAATTCATATAATTCGTATAATTCGTTCGCAGGTGTGATAATCACGACTCCGAGCATCAATCAGAGCTATGTGAATGGAATCATCTCGTCTTTAGAGGATTCTTACAAGATGGGGATCAACGCCTCTGTCCATCTGGTCCAGGGCAGCGTGCAAGCCGTGCAAACAGGTCCGTTGGTTACATCCTCCATATTTACTCTTTTGGCCAAAAGGGGGTCTTCTAAAACTCAATCTAAACTCAGTAATTATATAATCGCAGAATCTTTTATGTTATTTGAAAAAATATGTTTCCATCGAGTAATTCTTTTTCTTTTCAAAATCAATCTGAAACCAGCGAACAATTCTCAAATCCATGACCAAAATCGCATTCTGTTTTAGTTACTAAGGATCAACCATAATGATCCCTTACTGAAGGGTTAATCGCTAACTTAGTTAATTCTTCTTCGAATTGATTTAGTTCAAAATCTTCCCCTCCTAATTCATCTTTTGTTCATTATTTGTTTCTTCCGTTTTCATTCCTAGACTTAAAACTCGTTGAACTGATGCAATATAAATGTTTGTTATTATTTTTTAATACCCTGAAACAGATATAAATTTCGAATTCTTACAAAAATGTAATCAGTAGAAGTGTTTCTTTTCTGAAAATGTTGCCATAATGTTTTTTTCAGTTCCCTTTTTTCTAAAATTAATAAGTAAGATTTTATAAATATTATCCATTTAACTATTTATGATTTCTCGATTAAAGGTATATCTGAAACCCACATGTACCGTTCATCTTTTGGATCCTTCTTCTTTGTATAAATATTAAATCCCATATTTTTAGATTTGCTAGAATAAAGATTTGCTAATAAAGACAATTTTGTTTCCTCCGTTTGTTTTCTATATAAAACTTACCTTCACAAGATTGATTCTCAGAAACTTATTTCCAATTTATAGATTAAAACATAAAGTTAATATCTTTCTTGGTGTTGATAATCATTCTTTATTATACTCTGTTACAGGTAAACTTATTTTAAATTGAAAAATTATTGATTATACTGCTATTCCTGATAATTTCAATATTATTAGATTTCTTAATAACATGAAATTTCGTATATAAATTTTTCCATTAAACTTAGAATCAATAAATCCATTGCTTTATAGGGCATGAAAACTTTCAATATAAATAATAACATTTCTAACAGCGTTTATAGAAAACGTGTAGGCTAAGTTTCTACTGCCATCGTATGCGGCGTGCTTTTATAAATTAATTTTTAGTGCCTCATTTAGGTCAAATAATTCTGCCGTAAATCAGACCCCCTTAATATTATTTGTGGGTCATTTTGCGTCACCTGAACCTTCAGATAACACATTTATTTCAGTGCTTTAAACTCTTTTCTAGTCAAATTTCAAGCCATTTTGTGTACCTATTCATTATTTACATGTAATACATTTGTAACGCATTCAATTTGAATATTTGAATATAAGAGGCTTTATTGTGAATTTATTCAAAGATAAACAAAGAACTATAATTATAATGCAGTACAGTAAATGAAGATAAAAACGTATTTCTTAAAATGTTTTCCAACGTTCAAATAATTTAATAAATAGCATTAAACGAATGAATTTGGAGATCACTGGAAATCAAAACAAACTTAAAATACTATTCGATAAATTTTTCATCACAATTTTATTTTTATTATCCACACCATAGAGTAAATAATACTATAAAACGATCTTCCTCACCTTATATTTTACAGTTATTAAGATGAATGCTACAATTATACGGAGTGTAACCATTTATATATCCATTTATAACCTTCGATTTATACTTACCATTTGAAAAAAAATGTATTGCCACAAATATCGGTCAATGTATTTTAGTATTCTTATGAATCGGTTTCTTCAGTTTGCTCCTCATCAGACTGGTGGATGTTGGTAGCATTCGGGGACACATGCGTTGTCAACGACCTTGGCCAGCTCAGTGAGTCGATTCATCTGCCAATGATCGCCGTTCCTGATAGGCTTCTTACTCGTGACGTCACAGCAAGTCGAGGTAAACCGGCATTAATTGTACAGCATCATGCGTTTCTCTGATCATATATATCTTAATATGTTTAGTCGAATGATTCATTAAAATCGTTTGGTCTAACAAATTGGAATATTAAATCCTTTTAATAAAATAAGCATTATGTAAGTTTTGAAATTATATTTATGTATTTACATATTTATTTATTTATTTATTATGTATTATTTCTGCATATTTCTCTCCTCTCCTCTCCTCTCGTCTCCTCTCCTCTCCTCTACTATATTTAAAAACAATCTAAATTATCATATTTATATATTTTTCAATTGAATAAATAAGTTTACTCAATTAAATAATAGTAACAGCGCCACTATTTCCACTAATTTTATTTCCAGATTTCTCGGTAATTGAGAAAGCAACTTGGTCAAATATGATTGGATCGATTGTATCAGTTCTGCAGACTTCCCTCACGATGAGGGTTCTACTTTTTTACGATGACCATGGAGGTTTCAGTGAGTTACTTGATCGATGCAGAATATATGCATGATTTTGGTATTAAACGACTGTCATTAAACTGAAGTCAAGACTTGCATAAACGAGCAAAATGTAAAATCTTTATAATAAAAACGATAACGACAAATTTTGACACAAATTTATGAAATAATTTCCTTGTATATATACATATCTTAAATTCAAAGAGATGTGCAGTGGATTTATTGGTTTAACTAAATAATAATGCATCTAAAATACGTTAATTAATTATATAATTACTGTCAATTAGCACTACTTATATAAGTGAATACCTGAGCTCAACTTTTGAGCACTTATTTCGTTATGATTAGAGTTTGGAAGCGTTTGAATCCACCGTGCAGGAATATGTCATGACAGTGTTCAATTTTTCAACTTGTTTCCAATTTTGATTAAAAATCTGTAAATAGTTTAAATCTATCAAATATCAGAGGATGGACTGAGACTTTGAATATATCCGCTGATTATACCTAATCTACAAATTTACTTACTAGGGCATTGTAACCATAGGTGCAATGAATGTGACACAAAATGATCAGTAATTAACGCAACTAAGTAAGCATCATTCTTTGTTATTTACTCGCTTATTGTGATAACAGCACTTAGATAACTTATATTACTTAGATAATTGGGGTCTGCTATTATCAATTTAATGAATGCTGCCGTAATTGACACCAAATTGATATCCGTGTGTCATTTGCGTCACCTCTCAATGTTCCTCGAACGCTTGCTGTGGTAGATGCCTTGTTTTGCTAAAATATTGGTCTAAATTAAACACAGAACATCGTCTAACGCCGTCATGACATTCTCGAGTTATATTCCATTGTATTACATTAAAAGGGAACCCAGCTTGATTGATATCGGATCTTTTCATTATTGTGGTTGGACGTGGTTGTTTACAAGTCGTGTTAATCTGTAAAATAAAGTTACTGACTGTTTGTTATCGCTAAATTATGCATACGTAGTATAATGAATATGCGTATTTATATGTTAGTGCATTTGTTTCTACTGGTCAAAGTAATTTTAATGTTAATAAATATCCTACTTCTTCTGTAATATATGCATCCTTTATTATTATTTAAAAAAAGAAATAACATTACAAATGATTTTACAACACAATCTATTCAAATATTTTAGGCCAATGTTACATAATTATTTCCTATTTTTATTCCATTCATATAAGGATCAGTTAGTCATTATAAATACTTACATTTCCTACTCTAAATATCTATAATTGGCCATTGAAGAGATAGTTTGAAAAGAAATATAAATAGAAAAATAATATTTATTGAAATGAGAAATAAGACGCATTAAATATATTAAGCCTAACTTAAATACTCAATTTCTTTACAGTGGCAGCCAATTTATTCTGGGTCTGTTCCTATATCTCTGCTCATAGTTCCAGTCTGATTGTATCCTGTTATGTCATTCGTCTATTATAACGATTTATGCCCTGTTTGATGTATTGTATTAACTACGGTTTTATATAATGAATTCTACTTACCTACTATTTCTTATTACGTATCAATGTTTTATACTATATTGTTCTCTCTTAATTGTTATAGGATTTGAATCATGACAGAAATGAACTAATGCATTACTAATCTGGGACTTAACTTTTAATTCTCGGGAGAATATAAATTCTGTAAAAAGTTGTGTCTTTGATGTTTGGTTAAATCTGATGAACAATTAAGAAAGCAATTATGATTTTATGATTCAGTTTAGTTTATTGTGTTATTGTTGTTTTTATGTATTAAAAAACGAAATTCTAAGTATGAATTTATGAAAGCATGTATTAATTAATTAGAGTATTCCCCAATTAAGTAACATTTTTATAGAAAAAATCATGGATTAATTTAGAGCAGAAGATTGCATCCCGTTTTACAAAATAGTTTCCTAAAATTGAGCTTAGGATACAATTTATGCAGTAACAGAATAAGTTCCTAATAAACTGTGAATACTTATTTTATGTAATCATAAATGTAGGAACATATTATAAGACTTTACTCAAAAATATATTCAAGTTCAACATTTTGCTTTTTCATAAAACACCACTTAAACAGTGATTGATAATTTCTTATTGATATGATATTCAATAATCGATAGTCAATAGTCAATAACCCTTAACTCCAAATTGTTGCAGAAGAAAGTCATACAAACTTAAGCTATAAATGTATTTTTAAACAAATTATATTTTATTCATCGATTGTTCTGCTTCATTTAACACATTTCAATCAAATTATTTTCTTAAGTATTCAGAATATTCAATAGTTCTATGATTTTTGACGAAATAGTACTATTAACTATTAATATGTGTAGTTTCCAATCAAATGTAGCAAAAATTGAACCAAATATGACTGTAGTGCATTAATACGTATTCAAAATATTTGTATGTGAACAGCAAATGTGTAACTGCCTTGATCAAATTCGACACCATTAAAGAAGAACTCCCTTTTCAATAGACAGTCTAGATATTGTTTTATTGTCTGTGTAAAATATAATCCAAATAAGCCAGAAAGTAGTTAGTTGCGGATATGAACTCATATTAATTTATATTTATTTTAAACTATTATTTTATATTATATTAAACACTAACGCATATAAAGAATTTAATTAATCTTATAAATATGGATTTTTATAATATAGTTAATGTAGACATATATAATTATTTATAATATATCACAAATACAGTTTGAGAGATATCACTTTTGTTAAGTGATAGTTTCTGAAGAACGATTTTATTGTGTTTATTTTGGGACACCTGCCATTTTCATGGATTATTAAATTAGCAAATGGAACAATATAGCCTTCCATTACTTGGCCTAAAGTGGACTATTGAGCACCCAAATGTTTGATTCCGCGATAACACCCTAAAAATGCGTGCTGATTATAGAAGAAATTATGAAGTAGAAGAAAAAAATTTTTTTTTTCAATAATTTATAACGTATTTACCAAAAAACTCATTTTTCATTTAAAATGAGCGTATTATACGGAAAAGTGTTGTACAGAACTGTGAAATTATATCTTTGCAGACGAGCTGATGGCTCAGGAGTTGATGGAGACACTTCAGACGACCAACATGAAAGTGTTCCCAATTCGAGTATCGATTGGAGATGACGTCAGACTCGTGAGACATTTAGCGGCGGCCAAACGACAGAGAATCAAGAACATTGTTGGTCTACTGGGACCCCATTCCACTCCCTATATTCTCAGAATCG
>JAYRBW010059202.1:0-10821 GCA_036023295.1 Invenusta paracnida | reverse complement strand
TTTCATTTTCCCCCAAATGTTGATGAATACCAATTTTCCCTCTTCTCTGCTACATCCCCGATTTTTCCCCGATTTTTCCCCGATTTTGCCCCGTTTATGAATACCACCCCTGGTTCCTAGTCATGTAACTTACATATGAGCTAGAACAGAAAATAAGCTTGCTATATGCACAGAGAGAAATAGTATGTGGTGTTGAGAGACTAATAATAGACTAAATAATTAGTCTATTCGACTCTACTCGTATTATAGGTCGCGTAGCACGACATCATATTTCTCTCTGTGTATATAGCAAGCTTGTTGTCTGTTCTAGCTCATATGTAAGTCACATGACTAGGAACCAGAGGTTCGAAAAATTTAGAAAATATACTTTTAACCTACAGCTATACTAGTACTATTCTCATTTATTTTATTACTAATACTGTATTTGGAGCAAAAACAATATATCATGTTATTACATATGTAGTATTACGAGTATAGTATAACATTTATTTACGATTAATGAAATATTTATAAGCTGTACTTACATGTATCTAAATTATAAACACAGAGAGAAAGACATATGCTGTTTAGTTTGCTGGCTAGTAGGTATTAAGAAAATCTAAAGTTATAAAAATAGAAATTGTAATTTACTATAAGTACCTTCAAACTTTTAATAAATAAATAATAAATATTACAGAATAAATTCGTTCGGTCTAATTTTATTTTCATTACAAATATTGTTACTACTACTAGTAGTAGTATAAGTAATGAAATAATATTTTCGAGTGGTTAATATATTCGGATTTAGTAAACATAATAAGACACCTTCGTGCTACATTAAAGGTTTACTAAACCCGATTTTTTTTTAAATTCGAGCTTACTAAATCCGAACGCAATTACATATACCTTACATAGCTAAATTTAACCGTGCATATAAAAATGTTTACTGAACCCAAATGTTTACTAAATCTGAGTTTAATAAGTTCGAACACTACTGTATATACAAGGTGGAAACGATTAAACTGTTACACAAATGTGCATATAATAGAGGACAACAATAAAATAGTGAAAATTGCTTCTGTGATAAATATTTGTGCTACTTCCATGCAAAAGCCTGTAATATATTCTATACTAATATAGAACAAGTATCGACCATCAATGTACTTGGTGTAACTTTTGATGGCAAACATGAGAATGAAAACTCGTGTCTACAAAAATTACAAAAAAATGCTGCACTCTGTTATACACACTTAAAATTCTATCCAGTAAAGGTATCGCCAAAGGGGAACTACACAGAATATTTGAACAACTTGTAGTTCACGACTGATCTACTCGAGCCAAACCACTATAGTGGGCCTTTACTAAGAAGATCAGTCTAGACTCTTTATCAAGAGAAACAAGAAGTTCGGCTACTGTGCCCCAGATTTTGATCTTCAGAGCCGATGACAAACTATTCAGAAAAGTTTCAAACAACCCAGAGCACATGCTTCACTAATTACTGCCATCATGCAACGTCCACAATCACCAACTAAGAAACCCGCCGCCACAACTACAAAGGGCCGGTAACGAAAATATCGCTATTAAATATTTATCTAACGTTTAATACAATTCATGTTTTTACTTTTCAATTGCAGTTTAATCATATTTATATAGAATATGTAATATTGAAATAAACTTATTACTATTTTATCAAAAGATAGGAAATAAATTTGAATTCTACTTAAACGAATTCTACGCAACAAATAAAAATACATTCTAATAGGTCCCTTAATAATAAAAAAAGGTAGAAAAATTTATTATGTGTAATGGTAACAATTCTATGCATAGATATAATTTATAGCATATGCAGAATTAAATTGTTTTTTAAAGTTCCATAAATTTACCATTCAATTTGGCCATTTTTCCTTCATCCACGCGGTCATTTTAAGAGGTCACACGACTTGATCCGATTTCAAGAAGTTGAGATTAAATGTCACAATGAAAAAATTGATGAAAATATTACTCGGGATGATGACGTCATAGAGCTTAGCTTTTTTCATCCATACGGTCATTTTAAGAAGTCAAATGACTTAATCCGATTAAGAAAGCTGAGATTAGGTGTCGGAATGGAAAAATTGATGACGTTAATCTCATGACGGGTGGATGAGAAGCTGAGATTAAGTGTCGGAATAACCGTCGGAAAATGTTATACACATTTTTTCTGGGGAGGGGGGGGGGGTAAACATCTGCAGACAGCACCGGTGGAAGGCCAAGGCGACCAAGGCGATTGCCTAGGGCCTCACACTTAAACCCTCAAGATTGTTTATATCTATTTCTTGTAAAATCATCAAACTGTAGAAAGTACCGACTATCTAAGCAGGTCAGCCAATTGACCGGGGTTGTGGATATATGAGACAGTGGGTTGTATTTGTAGCACTTCCAGCTTTAGATTAAGTCGTAGTTTGTAATTCAAATTCAAATGTGTTTAATTGATTATCGTTTTAACTAGCTGGCTGTACATCAGAGATTTAATCTAATGACATCACCTGAAACAATCAGAGAAAAATGGAAATAAATCTGAAGAGGTTTGTTTCAAAAGTGATTTAAAATTTGATGATTTGTCATCGAATGACCCGCATAATTAATATAACAAATAAAAGCTAAAGTTTCCAGCACTAGGTTCCAATATGGGTACTATGCAAGTTTACAAATTTGTGATCTAACACAAGTTTAAAAGCTGTATTGGAACCTGAAATAGACATAAATCAACATGTCTTACTTGGTTTTGTAATTTTTTTATTATTTATAGTGTAAACTATTTTTTCTATATGTTTCAAAACTTTGACTGCCTATAAAAATAAAGGGCATGCATGGAGCCACTTTCTAAAAATTTATAAGAAAAGAAAGGTAACAATATATAGATTTAAAATTTCTAGTCAGATTATGTGTACCTACTATATTGAATACATGCTATTTTAAAATATGCCCCTAAAAAGGCAGAATATTTTTTTTAAATTTACAAAAAATTGCATAAAAAAATGTCTATCTTGAAAATAAAATGAAAATAAAACTACTAAATTTACAAAAAAACATGAAATGCTTTTAAATTTTTGAGTTTAAACAAAATTATTTGCATTAATTCAATTTTGTATTTTTGTCAATATTTTTTAGTCTATCTCAATTTTATACAATTTCAACTTTTAATCTATTTTAACTTTTGAAATTCTACAGGGAGAACCATAAAAAAGGTACCAAAAATAATTATTTTTATTTCTTGTATATTTCACTATATCGAATAATTTTTGCAATATGTATAATGTGTATAGAGTATAGTTGTACTGTTAAAAAAATAATAACATGTATATCGACATCCGATAATAAATCAGTGTAATTTATAGTCTATCGGTATCCGTCATGGTGTAATCGGTGTTGCCATTTTTGCGAATGACAACACGACAACACTTGGAAATGGATGATATTAATTTCTGACATTGTCGGGCTGTCACGGATCTCCAAAATCATTTTATTTTCTCTTTTAATTGCGCCCAATTTTTGAAGTCATGTTCTAAAGATGTCAGGTAGGTATGAAACAACCCCCATACATTTTGAATAGGCCAAATATCGTCTCATTTGGGAGCTTGTTCGTCAACAGGAATTCGTTGCAACCAGTGTCTATCAACAGCCTCTAGATCAACACGAGTACGATAGATGGAGGCGCCGTTATCGTGTCAAATTCCATCTTACGGTTGATAAAGATGTTGGGCTGCAGGAAAACCGACATGTTCAATGAGGTCCACATACATATCGGAATTTATCGTCTTTTTCTGTCCTTGTTGAAACTGCCAGTGTTGATCTATCCAGTCTTCGACACGAACAGTATAATTACTGGGTATTAAACCCTTGTACGAAACTCAACCCCAAAGCATATAGCTTTCTGGAAACTTCTCAATGTGAACCATACCACCTGCAGCATCTGCCTCAGCTCAAGATCTGGACTATATCACCTTATTCTTGGAATTTTATAAATGGTTTATTTTGATCTTCTTACTAAAATAAGTGTTTATCACCTGCGTGAGTCTGTGTCCTAATTCATTTACCGGATTATGGCCTAAATTGTTTAACATCCGTCTGCAAAACTGAACCCATCAATGCTTATGTTCCTCTGTAATTTCTGATAATCGGGTTGGATGATAGGGCTTCAAATTTTCCTTTTTTGAATTCGTCGCACTGCTGTATGTGGAATTTGTAAAATTGCAGAGGTTCGGCGAGTAGAGTGCCCTCTCTTATTTTTACATAAATTCGTTTCTATTTGGATGTTTTCTTCAGTTATTTTGGTTACACACCGACCCAAGCCAGGTCACCTAGCCATTTGTCCAGTCAGGTCTATCTTTTCTATTAATCTTTTACCATGCGAGTCAACATTTTAATGTTTCGATTTTGAATTGCGGATCGATTTGACTTTTTAATAATTTTCACAATAGCATAGCAAGAATATTATAGATAGAGTTCATGTAATTCACACATGTGCATTTTACCAATTCTTTTGAAGCTGCAGATAATTGTACCATACTGTACAGCAGTGTAATATATCTATGTAATGTAGACAATATCCTGAAGATAATTAATCAATAGACAAAATTTCTCTCAGAAAACATCGGTAAACAGCCTAAGTATACAGCTTTAAAAATAAAAAGAATTTTGGTACCTTTTTTATGGCTCACCCTGTATATGGATAACTCGAGGACAAACTTTTATCCTATATAGGATAAATCCCAACTGTTATCCCACTATTGTCTACCCTTTTTATACTTTTTTTCAGACACACATTTTATTTAGACTCTTGTGTATATCATAGTGTCTATGGAACAGTACCTCGTACCTCATAGTAGTACCTACTTGTTATATATGTTACTGACTCCTTTTTTTCATGAAATACTTTTTCTGTTTTATTCTTCTTTTGTTCTAATCATGTTATTGCTTATATGCCTCTTGTGACCTACTCATTAGTCCCATCTTGAACAACATTTCTTTTTGCTGGGGTGTTTAACTTCCTAATAGTCATCTCTCTAAAAACTTTTTCAGAAGAACGGCCTGCTCATTAGTCGTTCCTTGAACTCTGGTCCCTCCCTATATATTACTTCTCTGAACATTTTTTAGTACATTATCTGGCCCCTTCTTCAGCTTTCTCAGTGACTCCGGAGGGTGGTTATATTCTTCCACTGCCGTTCTCGGATTTGTCCTGGGGGAGTTGTAACGTTCAGAATAGTTGAGTCCCAAATTATCCAGATTATCCGGCTATACTACCTCCAGCCAATCAGAGCTCTTCAAAGGTTCCCGGAGAAGAAGCTGGAATTACAAACGTGCACCCAAAGTCCTCCATCTTAGCAGATGGTCGTCTAGCTCATTAGCTCTTAAATTTGTACATTATTCTTATTAATAAGTTGTCTATCTTCCCGTCCGAATAATCCATGGTATAATAAGGAAATTATACTTGCTAAGCGTATGCATCGTAAATTAGAGGCTACCTGGCGTAGGACAAGAAGTATAATTGAGCGTGAGAATTTCGTAGTTCAACGTTGAGTTCGACCATAGTTAAGACTTTGGTCATTTCATCAAGTATAGTTACTATGAAAATTCAAATTCTCCTCAGCAACTATGGACTGCCATGAGATCACTTCTACATATGTAGACTTCTTGATCCTATTCTTCCATCATACACATCTTCTTCTGACTGTGCACAAGGTTTCTCTGATTTCTTTATAAATAAAATTCAAACTATTCGTGACAGTTTTTTACCTACTTGTGCTCCATCATCAAATGACATCTTTAATGGTGAACAACTAAAAACTTTTGACATCGTCACAAGAAGCTGAAAATATCTTGCTCACAGTAAAACCTAAGTCCTGTCACCTTGATTCCATTCCTATATTGATAATAAAAACTCTACAAACTGTTTTTGTCCCTATTTTTTGTAAACTTGCGAATGCTTCTCTTTATACAAAAATTATGCATTTTTCTGAAAAGCGTGCAATTTTTATTCCTCTTATGAAAAGGCAGGATTGGATAAAGAGGTATTAACTAACTATCGACCTGTATCTGGTTTGCCCTTCTTGTCAAAATTTATCGAGCGACTGGTTACTGTACGTGTGATCAAGCATTTGAATAAGAAATCTTGTCTCCTTATCAATCTGCCTATAGAGAAAACTACTTCATGTAGGTTTTATAATTATCTTGCAGTTGCTATGAACGAGAGACGCGTATCCTGTGTCATTCTGTTAGACCTAAGTGCAGCGTTCGACACAGTTGATCACCTAATTCTTTGTGAAAGACTTCAGCATCGGTTTGGTTTTTCAGACACCGTATTGAAGCGGTTTAGATCATACCTTGAAAATAGATCTCAGGCGGTTCGTGTTGACCATTCTAATTCTCTATTTGTTCCATTATATTGTGGTGTTCCACAAGGTTCAGTCTTGGGCCCAATATTATATTCTTTATATACTACTCCAGTCACCGATATAATTTCTTCATATCATCTACAACACCAGATTTACGATTGACGATACTAATATTTATATCTCCTTCCAAAGTGACACTTTTATAGTCTCCAGCGTTTCAGTTCTCGAAATATACTTATATAATGTATACGATTGGTTCAATTTAAATCGATTGAAATTGAATCCTGACAAAACGGATTTATATGTGGTACTGCCCAAAGATTGAGTTATCTTGATTTTCCAAATCTTAATGTCTGTGAACATACCATACACCATTCTTCTAAAGTTAAAAGCCTTGGTGTGACATTTGACAAATTTATCAAATTTAATATTCATAATAGAAAATATTGGAAAGAACTCTTTCTTATTGATCAGAAATGTTTATCGTATTCGCCATTTCATCATTGAAGAAACCGCCAAACTCATAGTTTGTGCCTTTGTGTTTTCAGTTTTGGATTATTGCAATGCTTTGCTTGTTGACTGTTCAACCTTGTTACTAAACCGGCTTCAAAGGGTTCAAAATTCTTGTGCTTAGTTTGTTAAACGCTTACCAAAATCATCACACATTACATCGGTTATGAAAGACCCACATTGGTTACCTATTCGATTGCGGATTAAATTCAAAATCGGTTGCATGGTTCATAAGATAATTCAAAGACAATGGTTCATAAGAAAATGCACCAACTTACCTGAAAAGGCTTATTAATCCAGCTGCATCTTCATCTATCCCTGTTATTTTGCGTTCAAAGTCCGCGGTTCGACTTCATCAACCTAAGGTGTCATCTGCACGTGGAGCCTTCTCTATTTTAGCACCAGCGGTTTGGAATTGTCTTCCATCAGACCTTTTAGATCTATTAATAATTTTGCAACTTTTATATCTAAACTTAAATGTCATATTTTCAAATCATATGTTTTACTTCCACTTTGGAGGGTGTAAAGATTGTAAAAGATACTTGTACAGATTTTTTGTGGTTAAATATATTATTATTAATACATGTGTTTGGAGTATATCATTCTTTGTGACTTGTTTTGATATATCTAATATACGTCTCCTAGACTTGTGTGTGGAAATCGCCTTCTTTCCTGACTTTCCTAAACTATTAATTGTGTGCGTTCGAACGACAGCAACTCGTGCTCTGGACTATCAGTCTAAAACAGGATCGTTCGCCACAATGTTTCGTGTTTATTTTTATACTTAGTTTGCTTTTTCCTATTTTAGCTAGTTTAAATGCAATGTTTGGGCTGTATTTGTAGTCAGTTTTTTGAGATTATATTTTACCTTTAATTATAGGTTAGTTTTTGTATTAGTCTATTTTCCTTGAGCTCATTGCATCCACACACACATACACATTAGAACATGTACATAATCTATGCAGCGAGAATACTTTGTATATTTTTTATATACTATATTATGTGTTGTGTCATTAGCGACAGTATAATCGCATCTTTATATGTTTAAATATTTCTATGTATATTGCTATCTGTATGATGTTTGTGTTTGATGTACATATTTGAATGTTGTTGTGACTGTTCCATGTATAATATATATGTATGTTTGTAATGTGATCTTTGTATATAAGTGTAAATATCCTTGCGATAGCTTTTCTGCTATTGCCGTATATTGTCTTGTCTATTTATGTTTATATTCTTCTTCTGGACTATATGAATTTTATGTATATATCAGACTTTATTCTGTAGTCTCAGAGATTGTGTATGCTCTTTTAGATATGTATGATTGTAAATATCCCTATTAGTATTTTCGTGCTACAGCTTTCACTTTCGCACGTTTTCATTCATTATTTTCGGTAGGTGTATATATCTTATTTAGGCTCTGAGACATTTCATGAATGTAGTTCACGTCCATATTAACATCTTTTTAGGCTTTGAGGTGTATATATTTATGTATAGTTCAGATTTTAATCTTTATGTATATATGTGTTCCTACTTTAGTTATTACAGTATTTACTTGTATTTTGTTGTTGCCGAATTTTGTAAGTTACCGTATGTAAGCTATATATATATATTTATTATTATTGTTTAATTGTTGTGTTACCGTAATTTACGTAAGAGTGTAGTCAGACGTGTTTCATGTGCGACGTGTAAGGTTGTAGCCTACGATCCCAATTTGTGAACTTTTCTTATCTTATCTTACCTTATTTTTATTGAACGTTTGTATATTTGTGCTAGTTTTATATAATTAAGTATCCTGTCTGTATTGACAGTTTATTTTATTTAGGTGGTGTTTACCAGTATTTATTTTATTATTATTTTACCGTATTTAGTATCTTACAAGTATTGTAAAAGTATCAAAGACTATAAGTATTTTATCAGTGAGTATAACATTAATCTGTATATCTGTATATTTTAATAAATAGTGAATTTTCGGCAGCACTTGAATCTTATTTATTTATATATTTTCTATTGTCTAGAGAGTTCTTTCAATCCTGGTTGTTTAGACTTAGTTGTATATATATATTATTTTTACTAGAAGTTTGGCCTTAGGAATTACAGCTAAACCGAAACCACTATTTAAAACTAGAAAATTTTTGTTTGGTTTTGAGTAAGAAATATTGTAGCACAGTAAATGTCTAAAATTTATAAATACAGTGATATATATGAAATAAAAGAGATATAAAGTGGTACCCAGTATATGTTCAAAATATTTTACATCACTTTGCTGATGCCATTCACTGTATTTTATAGTTAAAACACAAAACAGAAACAATGAGGAGGACGGTGTTTGGGTTGGAATTAGTTATGTACAAATATTTATACTATTCCACCAACTAATATACTTCAATGGATTTATCAAATATGTAGTGACTTTTGTTATTTATATATGTACATTTTTATTATTAATGTGAATTACATACCAAATTATTGGCAATTAACCATTCATTTTCTTTTTCTTCCTGATGTGCTTCAATTAGTGTTCGGGTACGATTATTACAGGTGGAAAACCTCTACCATAACACATACACTACCTCAATAGACTATAGGGGTCCATATCTAGTCCAAAACAAGGGGGAGGGGAGTATTAATATATTTATTTTTACACAAAAAAATATTAAATTATAAATTTAAACATTATAGTTTCGCTGTATCTCCGCAGTCTCCTCATGTGATAATATACAAATAGTTTGTTTTTCATCATCCCTATCAAATTCTAGAATCTCCTAAATCTAATTTTCTTCTTTCCTTTATACTATCTTGTAATGTTAAAAATTGCACGATTCGTTTCATGCCAATTCGAAAGATAATTTAAGTAATTGCCTTCAACTTATACTACATTGAAATAAGATTCGATTACCCATAGCAAAATATCTAGACTTTCATAATCACTGAAATCATTGAGTTT
Organism: Invenusta paracnida; assembly: GCA_036023295.1. Taxonomy (NCBI): domain Eukaryota; kingdom Metazoa; phylum Platyhelminthes; order Proseriata; family Coelogynoporidae; genus Invenusta; species Invenusta paracnida. Next base: position 1,011 of record JAYRBW010059202.1, on the reverse strand, counting down.
AATTTTTTTAAATTTTAACTTACCTCCCCTCGAGCTTTACGTCATTTCAGAACAGCCCGTAACATAAAATGATATAGCCCCACATTAATCCAGTATTCTTATATTGAGTTTAAAAAAGCATTATTAATATTTAACATTTTCCTTTAATACCTACTCGTACATAAGATGAAGATTTTAACACGATAGCTTAAAATTAGATTGTTTTCTTATAGAAAGCTTTTTCTGGTAGCTTTAAGAGTATTATATATTTTTAAAACGTACCGCGCATGATTTTCTGAATAATTAAAAAATGTATTCTAAACTGTGAATTCATAATTACGTTCAATTTTGAATACAGTACTAAATAAGTGAACGTAAAAGGGATTAAGATATTCCAATGCGAGCAAAATAAGCTTGACTCTATAGGCGGTACCATAGAGTAAGGAGGGGTGCATTTATGGGCGGTACATTTATAAAATAAGAATTTATTTATTTGCCTGCCAATTTATTTTTACTTTCATTCTGAATAAAATAAATAAATAAATAATAAAACATTTTTTCTATGCTCCCAATAAAGTATTTTGATATTCCAAAATTAATTAATGAATCGCCATTGTCTTTTGTTTGTTACATCTAATAATAATATTTAAAAGTAAATATAATTGATTAAAATTTGTTTTATATTTCGCAATTTTATTTCAAAGCACGGGTTAAACAATATGTTCATCTGAAATGTTTAACATAAGTCATATACTATATGTATCAAATATAATTTTATTTATAGTATTAATACCAGTAGTTCTATTTGATTATTCTGAAAGATTTATATTTTAATATATTCTTATATATTGAAAGCCCTTTGTCAGGTCATTTCACTTTTGTAAATTTTACTTTTAGTTTTGACGTTTGCTTTTCTCTTTTCTTTGTGACTGTGAGATACTAAATATCTGTTTTTGACGTTTAAAACTTTTTTTCTTTATTCATTTTCGTATTCATTTCCTGATTCATTTCCAGATTCATCTAGAGATCCAC
>JAYRBW010059191.1:0-10821 GCA_036023295.1 Invenusta paracnida | reverse complement strand
ATATCGTAATCTATGAATAAAAATCGATTTAGAATCAAGTATCTATGCAAAGGCGCATTTATTTCATATTTTAGTATCTATGCATGGAAATACGAACTTTTTTACGAAACGACCTATAATATGTACCTATATATATGTATAATCCGGATACATATTATGTATTAATTATGCTTTTTTAGACTTTTATTTGATGCTGATATATTAAGTTCCACTGGATAATTTGTATACAACAATAGACTATTAATAGTTCAACAATAATTATAGTTATAGCATTTCACATATGTTTTTGATCTAGTTAGACGCTGCAAAGGTAACTAATATGTAATAATTTACAATAACAATTAAAATGCATTGAATTTTCATAAAAAATTACATTAAAGAAGTTTTACATTTTGTAAATAGCTGTATTTATTCTAATAAACGCCGGCACTCAGCGTATATTTATTTTTAAGCTTCAAAGAGGAGATGTGTTTATTTTAAGTGACTAAAATTATTTATAAGAAATGTATTTTACTCAATTATACATATATATATATACATATATATATAGTTAAAATAAAAATGGATTAATTTAAAAAAAGATGTCTGTCTTTAAAAGGGATGTATGTATGTACATGTAATTGGAATATAGTATATACTCGGAATCTGTACCTGTATAAGAGTTTGTATCGTCACACTTATGATAATCTTTGAAGATACTCTCATTACTGATGTGATTTTGTTTTCTAGATCAACCATGTGTGATTCTCTGGCCATTGCAAGCTCGTCCATAAATAGAATGCTATATTGAGTTTTTGGATGGGAGCGTTTGTTAGAAATGGGGTGTTTCTTTTAAATTGTACACCCTGGGAGAGGCGTTTATTTGAACAAATACAGCAATACATAAAAACTATTAAATTGTAATTCATATTACTGACAGTATCAATTGCTTTTGATTAACCGAAGAATGCAAAACATTTAAACATGTATGCACTGTAGCTTCATATATCTTACGTAATGATTTAACTTCAAGATTGTAAATGAAGAAAAAATAACACGTAATAGTAAAATCTGCAATCTGGATAAAGTGTTGTTACTTTTTTATTAAAACTTTATGGTGTTACGATTGTTTTTGATGAACATATCTAAACCTACGGCAGTATGTTGTTAGTTCATGCGAGCAACCTACGTACAGTACAGTAAGGTAAATTAGATATCACAAGAACAACCATTTTTTAAACAGCTACCATTTAGAAACTAATTTATACTTTTAAATGATTTAAATTTTATCGTGTAGCGCCGCCAAAAATGAATAAGCTTGCCAATTTTTATCTTTATAACTATTATAGAACCCGAGATATTTAGGTGCAAAAAAGGATTTTTTTGTAATTATTATTTTAATTTTAATTCTTCTTATAAGACCCAAATAACACCCAACTTTAATTTTTTTTATGAAATTTTGAACATATATTGAAAATGTACCGGAGATGAGAAAAATGATTTTTTTAACCTAGAAACCGTTGCTAAGGGCTTATATTTTGCATTGTAACCACTGTTTAGACACAATAACACCCCTAAACTTTAAGGGATTTTTATGAAATTTTGAACATATATTGGAAATATCCCGGAGATGATAAAAATAATATTTTTTCCTAGCAACCGTTTTAGGAGCTTAGATTTTGCATAGCAACCACTGTTTCCTATCTAACACGTTATAAATAGATCATTTTTAGCGTAAAATAGACAACTACCTATATGTTTTACATGAACAAAAATTATATTGATAGAATCGCCGTGAAAAACTAAATAAAAATAATGTATTCAGCAAAACATGGTGATATTAATATAATCCAAAAAATGGCAAAAGTGTGTTAGCTCAACCCATAAAAGAAATGAAACATTCGTTAAATGTGTTATCTCCTTAGTTAATAATATTGGACTTAAGCTAATTCCATAAAAAAAATATTATACATACTAAAAGCATCTTGTCTAGGATATTTATAATTGTATAACTTCATTCAATTTAATGTGATTTCTATTCATTTTATGTATTCATCAATATAACTTTTGATATTTCTATTAATTAAGACAACGTATTATAATGACAGGAATATACTTAATAATTTTTTTAAATAATGAAAGACATAGTTAGCTCAAGTCCAATATTATTAACTAAAGCGCTAATACATTTAACGAATATTTCATTTCTTTTATGGTTGACCCAACACACTTTTTGCCACTTTTGAATTATATTAATAATTACCCCTTACTAACAGTAATTCTCTTCACTCTTGTAGAGTACAAATGTTCCATGAGGAAACCAAATTTACCAAATATATAGAGATGTAACATTAGGAATGTATTTTTTGTATGAAATATTTCAGTAATAGGGTTACCACACTTATATCAAACAATTCTTTTCACGGATTTTCCCGAATTTTCAAAAGATATATAGCCAAACCAAAGTTAAAGTTAAATGACATTAAGTCTCAATATATAACGAATCTGTATACGCACCATATAAGCATTGGCTAATATATGATAATTTTGTTGCCAAAATTGGCCTTGTACCGATATTCAAAGCATCTAGAAACCCAATGAAATGATATGTGTCTTTAATTTTGATTTTAGGATAAAGACATTAGATATATGTTTAAAATCATATGTAACATAACTTTTAAAATAATTATAAATACTTTTATTATATTAAAAATAATTGAAATTAAATTGTAAAAATATTTCAATTCTTTAATGTGTGGAATTTTAAAATACCTTGGGTTTAGACCAACCCTTCAAACACCGGCAGACTTTCATTTCGGAAGGTTTGACATATATCTAGAATTATAGGGGGGTTCAATGTTGGTACAATAAAGACTAATATCTGTGAAAAAGTGTAGGCACGTGCTTACATTGCCTAATGGAAGCTACGTACCTGGTCGTAGATTGAGGGTGCTTGCTGCGGAACTAGTATACCACTCATTCAAATTTTATCAAAATGCATAGCCATGGTGTGCGGGTTACCAAAGCTTATATTCATGTGGTTAGACTGACAAAAGTGTGTTTTGGCATCCTCCAAAAGTTTTGTAGCACTTTCTATATCAGAAAATCACGCTGATTCCGAATCCGGTTGATGACACCTTGTCACCCTTGGGCAATTTTCACTAAATGTACTTTTATGCCGCCAATACGTAAAAATCAATTTCACGCAATATCTTGAGTTTTATACATCTAGTATCAATAATTTTGGTGTTTACATCCATATTTAGAGGGCCAATAAATATAATTAAATTAATTTATGAACATCAAATAATTGTATAATCCAAAAAAACGACTATCATATAAAAATGTATTATCGATTTTATAGAGTATATCGAGTTACCTGAATTATAAGCAAAATGTAAAATGTTCACAGTGCATACAATTTTAAAACACGATAATATAAAAAATACAAAGATTAGGTACTATGATGTCCATTACATTTTGCATAGGTAAAAGCGATAGTATGATAAACAATATAGCTACAGTTAACGTATTGTGGTGTTTCTACTTTATGTTATAAATAGAGTATAAAGTTTTAGCGTGTATATACATACATTTTACATGGATTTATTCGCCTGTGCATTTAATGAGTTTCAATATTTCCGGAGGTGCACGCGCAACATGTGGAGGCACAGTTACCGGGGTTAAGGATTTGGAAGAAGTATCTTTGGCCCATCCGAACATTATATGATCAATCTGTGCTGGATCTTGCAAATGAGCAGCTCTCCAAATAGCTGTCTGGATGTGAGCTCGTAGTACATTTTCCTTGAAAGATTCTGAATTAGGTGGTAATGATTTTAGGTGTGAAGCCGATAATTTGTTTGATTTTGCTATCTTTTTGGACCAGCTTTCAATTCTAACATCTGACATTGAAGTTCGCTATTTACAACCATAACATCTAAATAAAAATGATGTGGCTTCTTCAATTATGGAATTTTCATCTGAATTGATAATACCCAAATGATTCAATGTCGTACCTGGAGATTGGAGAACTTTCAAAGCAACCCATTTTCAATACCATACAACTCTACTACTGTGTCGCATCCAGTAAGGGCATGCTCTGCCAGAATTTTAGGTATAATATTCAAGTGTTGTTACTCTATTTTTTCGATATCGATAATTAATTGTCGGTTTTGAATGTGTAGATTGCATTGTCAATTTTCAAGTGAGACGAAATTCAACATAGTAATGTAACAATAACACAAACACATCAGTTTATCACATAATACATTAATCGACATGTCACCGTCCGTAGCTGCTTCCAACATTTGCGAAATAATAATAACGTCGGCTTCTTCTTGAGTCGTTCGTAAATCGCACCATCATAAAACGAGACTTTTACTGATTTCGGTGGGGTACTCTTCTAAACGAACAATTCTTCTCAATGTCATTCAGTAGATTTTACGGACTTCATGCAATAATTTAGTGTTCTAAATTCAAATTTAATTGATTCGGCGTGTATCCCTTCAACTTCGGCTGTGTCATCTTCTGAGAATATACATGCATCTTGCGAACCAATGTGTTGAAAGGAAATTTCAAAAACAGGAAAAAAGATTTGTCCGTCTTAAACGAAAGTACGACTCAACATCAGCCCAGACTATTTTTTATAAATTATTGCGCACTAGTCTTAAGCGAAAACAATTGTTGATAAAAAATATAAAAAACGACTAACTCTAAAAATCAAAACTTTAGAAGTGGTCATTGATGATCTTCGTGAAAAGATATTTTAAAAGATGAAGAAGTGGTTAATTTTAAATGGTATTATCAAGGAAAATCTATCAAACTCGTTAAACTACTGGACACTAAATAAAGAAAGACAAGATAATTCAGTGATGAAATTCTGTCCTCTGCCTCAACACTTCACTTTTATAGCACAAAAGCATATTTTTATGTTAGAAAATACTTTAATCTACCGCACACTTCAACACTAAGTACTCAAATTTTGATTGTTTACCAGGTTTCTGTGAACAGTCATTTAAAGAATTATCTAATAGGCGAAAAGGGGTAAACACTTTGGATATTTACAACTACTGCAACATAGTCTATGACAAAATGTCAATAAAAGAATTGGTGGAATGGGATAAGTCTAAGGGTCATTTTTTACTACGTTGATAGAAGATAAGGCAAAACTTTGATTAGAAAGAAGCAAAAGCAGCACTCGTTATCATGGCTGTCCGTCTTAAAAGCTATTGGAAGCTTCCTCTTGGATACTTCCTCACAAAGAATACTATAATAAATTTACTTACTGCACGAGTTTCTTTAAAGCTCTTTTTCATAACTTAGACCTACTCGTCAAAATACCACAAACTAAGCGTTGAGCTTTCCATTTTGTTTAAGTATTCTCTGTTTCCTCGTTAAAGTTGTCGATAGTAATTATATATTTATCTTCTCTACTTACCAAGACAATTGAATGACTATATTCCTCAGGTGTTATTGCCACATCCATTACATGCGATTGAACTATTCATAATATTGTTGTATTTGAACTTCTTGGGGCTATAAGGTTGATTCGTTGAATGCCAAGCCATATTTTCCACATCCATGTGACCATTCAAAGACAATTAATGTGTTTCAAGATCCTCCGCACATGTTATAGTTAGTGCAAAATTCTTGGCAATCTCGAGAGATAATTGTTTGGTTGTCAAAAGGAAACATAATATGGGAATATGTTGCTGCTTAACAAAATATTCAAGAAAAGCATGGTCTACGCTTAAGAAATAAGTTAAAACAATATCACATTTATTTCTTTAAACAAAAAATGAAAGTCTGTTTGGCGTCACAATTGTTCAGTAAATCAGTCGCGGATTCTCTTCGCTGGCTAGATTTAAATAAAGTAGAGGGCCTACTTGAAAATGATGCTATTATCACTATACTGATTTTGTAGAATTGAATAATTTTTATTCGCGTCGATTTTCTTATAGCCATAATAGGGTACCCATTCAACAACAAAAAACAAAGAAATATGGCATTCCTTTTTACTTTATGCAAAAGCAGCATTTCAAAATCTTGAAACTGTGAACAAAAAAGAATTAATCACAACTGATAATAAAAGAACTGGTTTTCTGGGATTTATCAGCAATATTTATGCACTAATTCACTTGCTGAAAATCTTCTATCTACGTCAGACCTCGATTTGTCGAGTCTAGACTTCATAGGAAAATTTGTCTATGCCTTTGAAACGGCTGGACATCAAATCCTACTTCTCGACAGTTTCAGTTTACATTTCGACAGTTTCTGATTCATACTGGACCCGAGATACTACAATCTTCGTGTTCTAATGCAATTGCACAAAATTATACATCACAGATCGCATTACAATATCTTTCAACAGAAAAAAGAACATACCTAACGCATGTGAAATTCAGCCTGTTATCAATGAGCAATATTCTTTTTATCTAAAACATCATGAAAGCTGTGACATATCTCTATGCAATATATATGTAATTCCATTCTTTACTATATTGGTGTAATTGTGCGAAGCATTACCAATCATATTCAGTGTCAAACTTGTTATGCAGCTCTTCTAATCAGGAAATACCCCGTTTATGTTATTCTAATTTATCCTTTACTCTAGTTTCAATGAAGAATGTGGAAACAATTGGTGAAGGGGGGTGAAGAGGGACTTATTTTTTCACATGCACATGTCCTGGTGGTTATTCAGATCACAGAGAACATTATTCAGAAAGCTTCAAACTTTACTTCTGTGAAAATTATTTCTTAAGTTTTGCAACAGAATATCTCACCTTTTTTAAAATTTAGATAATTATGTGCCGACCGAAAGAATTGGAGTCGAGTCACACAAATTGTATTTCATTTTTCAAATTGCAAAAACTTTTGTTGACTGCCGTATAAAAAAAATGTCAACCGACTGTTCCAGTACTGCAGCCAGACACCATTAAAAGCTTTCTCGTGTTATTATTTTTTTAAATATTAAACAATTTTCCATTATTTTATTTTTATATTTCAATAAATGTTCACTTGAAATGTGATACTAAATAAGAACTGTCAGAATTTTTAAATGTACATACATGTTCATGTACATACATATAATGTATAATAAGGTAAAGACAATATTCCAGAATTATACTATACTTAATATTCTTCAAGTTCCAATTGCAACATAAACATATGTTACATTGTTGTATGTTTTGTCATAATCCGCATTATCTTAACCAACTATGGTCATTTTGTTATTGTTAACTTTTGTTATTTTCAAGAAAATATTTCGATTGTTATATATTCTATCCGGGATCTTTAGTTTATTTGAATAATTATTAGATAAATATCCATAATTAATCAAACTTAACATATTACCTTGTATATACATATTTTGTTAAGAAGTATTTTCAGATTTTTTTTGTTTCATTGTTATATGTTTTGTTATAATCAATATTATCAACTAAAAAATAATCAACTAAATCAATTGTTGTTTTTTTAATTGTTCTAAAATATAACAATAAATAGTTCTCAAACGATGGTTAAATCCGCTGGTAATTTGGATAATATATATACAAATAACAGATCTTACTTAATGGAACATGACATATTAACAGTTTATATGCGCAAAACTTATTTCATTTTAGTAGCAATATAAATAGTTAAAAGTAAATAAATGATGGGCAAGTTCGGAAATTATGGGAGAAAATAAGCTATATATATACATGTTTATGTATGTATACTATATATTTCACAATATATGAATACTACAATTACTATAAATAATGAATATATACTATTACATGTTAATTTTAATTGCATACTAAAATTAACATTATGCACTATTAAATATGCTATATATATATACTTAGTACTAAGCAACAGCTATTGATTATTTAGACACTAGCTTGCTAAGACAATTTTCTCATTGGCCAACAGTCACACTAAATTTTCGTCTCACTCTATCTAATAAATAAATGATTTAACATAACTGCTTAACATAGTATCAAAGTAACAATCTTATTTATTCATATTAAAAGAAATGATTCGGTAGTATAGTAAACCAACAAATATGTATATAAGAACTAATATATTCTCAATATTATACCTTGTAATAATGGTATATATAACATATTTCACTGACGCTGTGTGCCGCTTAATTATTAGTGTTAAACTAAAATATAGACAGGAACATCTTCATAAAATTATGTACAATCAACATGAAACACATGTATATTATATAAATGGTCAAACTACACAGAACTGGGCTGCACATATTTTGGTCACGTACATTATGTCTTATATTAATTAGTGTATTATACGTTATTGTACAAAATAATACATATCCGAATATTATAAAACATTATTGAACATAACTAGTTTATTTACAAGTACTTGAGTGTTATGTATCTAATACCAGATAAATTATAACCGATATAACATATAAATCGATCTCGTCATACATTAATTATCCGTTGATAAATAAGAAATTAATATATTTAATGAATACAGAACTGCTAGTATTACTGAAAATAATTTGACGAGAGTAAATAAAGTAATATGGTTGTTTTACTAATAATCAAAATACATTTAATTATTACTATTTTACCCAGCATACGTTTTAACTTGCTCAGATGTATCGCAGTAAAACATGAAAATATTAAAATGTGCCTTAATGGTTAAAGTTATGTACACTTATAAATAAAACTAAAATATTAGTTAATTTTCATGTAGTAAAAAGCGTATTATTTTTATTCATCGAGTTTGTAAATGGTATTCCTTCATAATAATTATTTGATGAAAATTAAACTTTAAAAAAATCTTCTGTATACATATACAAATAAACTGAAATATATATGTAACTATTTTTTTAATATAATATTTTTGAATTAATGCTGTTTACTTTCAATAATGATGTCACCTATTCTGTTTCGAGAAGCAACCATTAATGTATTTTGTTAACATAAAAAAAGTATTAGCTATTTGATAAATCTACAGGGTGTCTGAAAAGTTGCTATGCAATGATCAATATTAAATATTTTAATAAGGCTGTGCAGTGATCAATATTAAATTAGCAGAATATTATGTGTGAACAATCAGTCAGTTTGAGCGAAACTCAGTGGACGAATTCAATTTCACAATCACAGCAATCATCACCAGCTTATATAAACATTGTTTAAAACATTTTCACTGCACAGCAAATTTTCGGACAACCAGTTGTTACCTTTGTTCTCACAGATATGTACGACCATGTTACGTTAATTTGTTAATATGTTAATTTGTGCTACTGGTGCGTCTTTGATTACGAGATATAGATTGAATTATGTGTTTGAGTAAAATATATTTTGGTTTAACAAATGCTTGTGAAAGTTTAGCCAGTGGCCAATTATGGTGTGATGTTTGTTTAAATTTGATTTGAAAATCTTCATGGTAGAAGAGTCTAGTGTAAAAGATTCAGTGTGTTGTTTTGTGGGAAGCAAAGACAGGTCGTCGGTTTGGTACCGACTGGAACGCGATTTAAAGTATTTGGAAGTTAGCCCAGTGACGAGCCATTCTAAGTATGGAAAAGAGATCTGGAGAGATTTGACTCCTGTGTTTGATGAGATGACAAGCGATTATGAGTTTGGATGAAGTCTGGAGGAATGGAACTCCTTTGTTTGGTATGTAAATATGTATATAATTGATCCTAAAATTACTAATCAAATATTGAGGTTAAATCACGTAATTAAATCGTAGCAGATAGCTAATGATATTCTGTAATTGTTAACGGATTAATTTGATAATTAATACACTATTCTAATAATTATCTTGTTTGTTTTCATTGCCTTATTATTGATAACAAAATTATTGTAGTGATATTTTTAGATTTTAGAGATATTGTTATTATAATTTAGTTAGTATAATTTAATTATTATATTTAATAACTGAGTAGATAACTGATTTGTTAACAAATAGTTCCCCGACCGGGAGTCGAACCCGGGCCGACTGGGTGAGAGCCAGGAATCCTTGCAGTGGATAGAATTTATATTATTATATTGATATATTTGATACTGCACAAAAAGTCATATATTCTAATTGCAGAACGGGTAGCTTATGGTGAGACGAAGCCGAAGGAAAGGATTATATATCTGACGATTGATAGTGATTCGTTATTCCGTGGATTGGAAATCTTATTGAGAGCTGGTGAGAAAAAGAAGGGATCAAAAGATAAGAAATTGGCGGATTCTTTGCCGGTGTTGTGCATTATTCTATTAATTGGACAATATTGGGTGAGGTATTTTGAGATGTTTGTTGAGAATCAGAGGTGTAGTAGAAATATTTATTGGTAGTGTATGGATAATTGTGTATACTGTTGAGTAGAGGGTTTTTCATTTGCCAGGAATTTGTTCTGGGTATTGACGGTAAACTGCACCACTAATTAGGTTAAATTTAAGACCGTTTTGAGATGTTTCGTAATGATAGATTTAATTCTATTAAATGCGCCAAGTTAAATTTTTGCCGTTTTATATTGCCGATGTAATTTGTATACACTTGTTAAATATGCTGTATAATGTTCGTATATATATTCTGCGAATATAAATATTGTTAAAACCGTTTATATGCTATTGGTATTTCATGGAGTAAGACTATTATGTTATGTAGATGCGTTGGTTATGTTAGGCGTTGGTTGATATAGATTGGTTTGATGCATGATAGTTGCGTAATGTTAAAACGGTACAGTTATTTATCCATGTATTATTATTGATATATTCTCAGTATTTTCTGTCGTGTATTCATTGGGTTATTTATTATATTATATGTTTTATTGAAGCTGAGGTGCTTCTTGTGTTGTTTATTCCGTTGTGTACGGAGATACCGTTATGTACG
>JAYRBW010059180.1:0-10822 GCA_036023295.1 Invenusta paracnida | reverse complement strand
CATATATCGTATGTTCGTCAATATCGTATATTTTTATGTGGCAAATAAAAATACGATATAGGCGAATCCTACTGTATATAAAAAATGTTAGCTTATACATAATATAATAACATTTTGTAATTAAATTAATTTTTGTTAGCTTAAAATTATACTTATTCTAAACGTATATTGGCGATTCAGGTGGCATTAGATTCAATAAACATGAAAAAAATAGACTTATGCAAATTGCTTAATACTGCAACTTACCATATTATGAATTGTATACAAAGCTATGACAAATGAAATATATTTGTACAACCATAAATTAAGAAATTGAAAAAAATATATTTGTATATAACGTTAACAGTGAATTTATTAAATATGCTTAATGAAATTAGATCACTTGTCTGTTTTAAGACTTAATAATTTCACACTCATCCTAACTAAGTAGCTCCACAAAATGATTCTGAAATTAATTCACAAATAGGAATAAACACGAAAAACATCTATTTATGTTTAATAATATTTTTACGTTGTACTATATTATAAAATTAAAATCTATATACCAGACGTATAATCTTTAGATAATCGGCATGAGCTTGACAGAGCCTTAATTTGATTTTACTTTGCATGTATATTCATTTATTACTGTACATGTATTTGTTACATGAAAAAAAACTACATATTATTATTAATTTATTCTACACAAACTTTGTATTTCATACTAATCGACCAATAAAATTCTCTAAATGATGTATTCATCAAGCTATATGCATGAGAATGGATGCTTAGATGCACATATAACATTCATTACGGTTAATTTCGCCCTTCGACTAGCTATACACATGTACATATAAAAAGTCTGCATCAAAGTCAAAGTAGTGATTTCAGAAGTCAGACTTGATAGTTATAGGGAGATATACTTATTGTTTATGGTGATAATGTTTAAATAGAATACCAAAAATATGTACATGAAGAACAAGAAACGAATTACAAGTAATTTATTACAGGATAAAAAATACTTTAGTCACTATATTTTGCTTGCTTAGCAGCAGAAGCACTGGTGTCTCCCATTTCTTTTCGTTTGTTCATGAGAGACTGAATCTTTTGCCACTGACGATTCAACTCTGCTCGTTCATCCTTGGGACCCAATCGCCGTGTACGGCGCCCATCAGCCATCTTCACACCGTACTGGAACGCTGCTTTAGGCATTGCCTCCTTATTAGACATGTAAGCACTATACTCATCTTGATTTTCAAAGTCCCAACGACCAACCGGCCCTTTTTTATTACCCATATCCATTTGAGTAAAATCGGCTTCATCATCTGAATCACCCATCGCATCATACGATTCGGCAAACCCAGGATAACACTCATCATAACCGGAGATCTCAGTTTTTCGACGAATACGATCAATACGCTCCTAAAACAAAAACAATTAATTGAAAAAGTTCCAAAATAAAAATAATCATTTCCATTATAAACACAATTTCTAACTTTAAAAATATTCTAAGCTTATTTTTTGGAACGCTCAATCGCACCCTATTCTAAACAAGTTTTCAATTGTGGAAAAACAATATTAAGTTTATTATTGTTTCATTTCGTGCACAAAATAAATTATCCTTAGTCAAATAATAAAAATAACAGCAAAAATGTATACAAGCAATTGATTATCATAATGACGTAAAAATAAATAATTAACTAACAATCTATGATTTATAGACTTTTACTAATGTATTCAGACATTGAAAATTTTAATGTGTATTAATAGTATGAAATTGGTAAACGGGAAGCACTGAAATTAAAGGATAAAAATATACCTAGTTGGCAATTTTTTCGCTATTCAAATATACAAATAGTCATATCAAGATAGAAAAAGGAAGAAAGAAAACATGAAACCAAAGGTAAAAGATGGAAAGAACAAAAATAATAAAGGGTGAATATAAATAAGACGAGAAACGAAAAATTAGTAAGGAAACTAACCTTCTCCTTTGACTTCTCCTGATCGGCAACTTGGTCCACCTTCCGAGCCAACTTCCTTGTCATCTCTCGAACAGTACCCTCTCTAAAGGTGGCACTCACCCCACCCTCCTGTTCTTCTTCTGGTTTCTCAAAGTAGGAGCGTCTACCGGCCCTATCACTGGGTCCTTCTCCGCTTTCTTTCTTAGTCTCTCTGTCACCACCCTCTCCGCCTCCAACGTTTCGACCCGCAGCCACACGCCGACCTCCTCGTTCCCGCTCTCTCTCTCGCTCTCCCCGGTGCTCCCCCCTGTCACCTCGGTCATGCTGCCGACGGTCACGGTCACGATCTCGATCCCTATCACGGTCACGTCGATCTCCGCGATCACCACGGTCACGATCGCCACCTCTATCACGGTCACGTTCGACCCCTCCTCGCTCTTTGCCAGTCTGATTGCGTGATCCCCCGCCTGAGGGTCCGCCAGTCTTGTCATCGCCACGACGTTTGCTACTAGCGGGAACTGCCAGGAAGTCACCGGCATCGTCGAAAATATCCATGTCAGCCTCTATGCAAGTGGGCAGCAAGGAAATAGTAGTCCACGTTCAATACCTTTACAAATACATTGAGAGCTATGAATAATTAAGTAACTTTTAGTTTTAATAAAAATACTGCGAATTAGTGTTGGGTAGTGAGTGAGTAGACCAAGTTCGAGAGCATGATAAATACACAAAGAACTCCAGATAATTAAGCAACATTTGTAACAAATGCTTTGAAAGAAAAAATATTTAATCCAGGGAATACTTCAACTGTATTATAGTAGTCCCTGATTTCATCGAAGAAAAATATATTACCCACCTATGTGAAACAATAATACCTATCACTATTGTTTAATTTTATTAATTTTCAAAAGCTAGCTTCGCATAATATTAATAGACAGAGTCAGATGCCATGTACAAATACCAACAACATATACTAGGGTAAATAGAGTTTACGCTTGTCGGGGTATTAATCTCATTAATTACTCACCATATGTTTAAACCAATTGATTTAATAGTTTTAAATTAATCGATAAATATTGAATTGGGCACTAACCAATCAAATTTATATATACCGTATATATATTATATATAATTAAAAGTAAGAAAATGTTATCAGTTAATCTATTATTGATTGTAAAAATATAATTATATAATACAAACAAACAAAAAGAAAAATTATACTTAAGTTAATGTTTAGCAAAGCCAGTTTTACACAAGAGGTTTTTTTATTAATTATTAAAAATATTTAAATAATAAAAGTTTGAATAGCCCCTTTAATTTATATTATTGAAAGACCGTATATTAAATAAATTGTAGAAGCTATAATGTCAGTTATTATTAACTATTTTCTATATTACAAAAATTGTGTATACAGATAATCAACAGAACACATGTGTAAATATCATCTGTGTACAACTGTGTATATTATAATATATTAGTGATTTCTCCAAAGCAAATTATCTCATTATCCATGTTATCGATTGTTAGATAATTAGGGTCAACTGTTTAAAATCTAGCATGATTGTAGAAAAAAATACATTTGGGAAATTGAAATTTTCATTAAAAATGTATGGTTTAGTATCAATTTAAATTTGTAAGAATGAACCTATACAAAATAAGGGAAGATAAATAAACTAATCAATAACATAATATTTTATAGGCGTTAGTAAAAATAATATAGATTAAATTAAGCATTTGTTACTACAAATACTTAAAAAACATTTGCCGCATTATAAATAAACCAAAATAAAGATTAACAAATACCTGGTGGGCGCACTTTCTCCTCCTCATCCTTTCCACCCTGACCCAACTTGCCCTTAAGTTTGGCCCTCTTGGCCTGCCGCCTGCCAGCACGCAAATAGGAGAGGATCTGCGTAAGCTTATTAATAACCATCTCGTTGGTGGTGAGGCCTGAAGCCTGGCCCTCTACCGGTGCACAGTCTGCTTTGCTCCGAATGACAGTTGTAGGGACATCCAGTTCGGCGTACTCCTCTTCCAAATCGATACGGTAGGCCATGCGACCCGGAGCGAATAGCTCGTTTCTCCCAGTTGGCTTACTCTGATAATTTAAGGATGGAGGTGGGATAATCAGCTACATGTGGATTATAAGTAGGTACTTATGAATTGTGCGTATATGACTCATGTTAAGTAAATAAATTATACGTTTAGGCAGATAAAAATCCCTTTCATTGCATGTATTTGGGTACATTTATAGGCTTTTAATTGGTCCAATTTTTAATATCTATGCATTTCGGTTGATTTAGGTTTGCATGACCTTGTTGAGATATTATGCCTATCTGATTTTATTCCACGACTAACTACCAGAAGCAACTCTTGCTATCGCCTCAACAAATACCAACACTTTCTTCACCCACAACTCAAAATATATACCTAGCCTGCGATCAATCTAAATCTAAAGCAGAAACGTATATCAAAATATATGCCAGTGTTGATAAGAAGAAGATATGTCGCAGGAACACATCATACGATACCAGAGAAGGCCAAAGTTCTCTTATTCGATATCGTTAACGATAGCTGGTACAGCGGAAAGGTCCCAAGCATATGGAAAATTCGTATTATCAGACCTATCCCCAAGCCATGTAAAAACACATCCAAAATAGAATCCTTCAAACCAGTCACGTTAACATCATGTATCGCAAAACTGATGAAGAAGATAGTAAAGGAGAGACTTATGTACGAAAGAAAGAGAACAAAAGGAAGAGAAAATGTCAAACTGCCAATTTGGCTTCCGGGAAAGCAGAAACACAATCGATCAGATCACTCGAATTGTGGAAGATGTGTCTACAGGGTTTAGGGCAAGAAACCACAAATGCACTCTGGCTACATTTGTTGAGGGAGCGCGAGTTGTCGATCACCTCAAACTCCACTACACTTTTACCAAGATGAAAATTCTTACCCGTATCTGTATAAAAATCCACGCATTTCTCACAGATAGAAGGGCAATGTGTAAAGTTGGCAATAAAATGTTCTCCACCAGAAAGTTCTCAAGGCTCAGTAACAGGACCAGTTCTCTTAATTTGTTATATTGATACACCAAGCCGGTCAAAGAGGTACGTTTTTGTCTCATTGCGGATGACCTTGGTTTTTTCGGTTTACTTAGAAAAGGAGCTTCTTTTGAACAACATCATAGCAGCCAGCAGAATTGTACAGAGAATTAGACCTTGTGGGAAATTGGTGTAACAAGTTTAATATCACAGTGGAACCAGAAAAATGTTTGTTCTCGAGATTGGTCAGGATACAAAGCTGAGAATAGGAGCTCTGCCATGAATCTAAACAATGCCAACATAAACTATGTGAAAAAAGTGAAGCTCCTAGGAATAATTTTTTACAGAACACTAACTTTCGAAGAACAAGTCAATAAGATTAAGCCAACTAAGAGTAATGGCTAGTTCAGACTATAATTATTATATCCAATACCAAAAAGAACAGGTCTAATGGTGCGGAATAACATACCTAGGGAAAGAAATTGTAATGCTATCTCAACTCAGGTGTGGAGAAAATCGCTGGCTGGGAAAGTTCTCTCAGAGAGTAAGGCTGGAAAACCAGATTGAGTACCAGTGGTGCAATGGGCCTCAAGATACAGTTTACTACATCCTTAGTGAATGCAGGTATCAGAGAAAGAGATAGAGAGAGAGATCGCATCAGTTGACCTTGACAACTCTAACAAAATTACAAGTGCATGACAACCTTTGCAGACCCTCAAAAGACCTATGCAGATAAATCTGGAACCTATAAAGCCCCTTATGCGGGAAACCAACAAAAAGGGATAATTGGGTTTTTGGATGTATAGGCTACTAGTTGGTTAAATAGTGTGTTAGTATCGGAATAAGGAATGAATCGTTTCATAATCTAGGACTTATAATAATCAAATCATATTTCTAGTTAACCGAAGAAAATATATTTCTAAATTTTAGTCTTGGGCAAACATATATTTGAGAATAATATATTATATGTATCATAGTTCAAATTAGTACAAAAACTTGTCTTAATTTCAGTTAAACATTGAATAGTGCCTTTTTTAGATTATATTATCGTATTTTTTAAATGAACGGTTTAAATATACAACTTACATAAAAATCATACTTTCGAAATTTACCACTTTAAATTAGGGTCCTAATAATATGCTACTTACTATTGATTCGATTATCTTCTTATCCCTAGGTTTATGAATCAAATCACATAATATATAAAACGAAAAAAGACAAAATAATGCTTTTTAGATTAAAATTAAATTAGCAAGCTATGCTGTAAAGTAGAAATTCACTTCATAGGATAATTCAGCACACTACGAAAGACAACTTCCCAACCTCTTAACAATTACCTTGAAAAGAACCCTATAGACGGACTTGCCCAAACCCGAGGAGAACTGCATCTTATCCTCCTCTTTCTTCTCTATCACTCCGGTAGTCGATTCCTCCTCCGCCTGTTCGGCCATCATGTCCAACTCCTGAGCTTCGCGTTCCTTACTCGTGATTTCCGCGCGCACCTTCTCCAGCAGGGCAAAGTCTAGACCCTTTACCAAATGCGTATGCTCCATGTCACCTCCCAGATACTTAGACTCATCGATCAACTGTCTCCGACGCTCGGCATAACTCTCCCCAGCAGCGCTGGTGGGTGCGACAGCTCGATAGTCGGCAGTTGTGTTAAGATTATCAGCCTGATCAGCTGTAGACGAGGTATCCCCGTCAGTTGGCTGTTGAGCGCCTTCCCGTCGCTCTTTGGCTCGATCTCGATAACGGGAGGCTAGGTCATCGTCGCGTTCTTGCTCCAGTTTCTTCACCTTGGCATAGTAAGCCTTCGTCTTCTTGCGACGCTCCATTGCGCTCTCTGCAGCTGCATTGCCAACCGGAGTCTGACCACCTGCTGCAAGGACAATTAGTAAACGGGAAAAATATAAAACACAAAAAACTACTTTGTTTTTTTTCATAGCGTATATTATAGATAGGAGTTTAGTAGAAAACCAACTACCATACAAAAGTCTGACAACTCCGACAAGTGAAGTTGCAGATGGGTACCTAATTATCAATTTGATTTCAAACTCAAATAAAGTTAGCACAGCAAAGCTTTATAATACTATACATTGTAACAATATGTAAAACAATATATTATAGTTTAATAAAATTACAACTCAGTCATGTATTAAAAATAGCGCATACATTTATACATAAATTTCAATAAATAGGTACTATAGTATATCGACCACATTGATTTCCAAAGATAATAATTATGTCGACACCAAATAATATGGGGAATTCAATGATAAATTATTACTGTTACTTAGAAATATTTTTATGACAGATCAAATATTTAAATTGAGCTATCTGTAAAATAAAAATTGTGATAAAAACTGCAATTATCGAAAAATGATAACAAGCTAACAACAAAAGAAAATTTTATTGTATATACTTTAATACAAATAAATAGAAATATACAATAAAATAAAACTTAAGATAATTCTGTTCGTAAAATTTATTTTGAGTATTGCTGCAACTCATTGACAACTGATCTAAATCTCTATAATGAAGTATATGTACATAACAATGGTTGATAGTAAGATAAATAGGCAAAATAGTATTTAAAAAAATGTATATGAGTACATGTCAAAACCCGTTGTGAATGATCAATTCCTTTTAAAGCTATATTTATAAGAAACGTACTCAATATGATTTTATTCCTAACGCAGTTTTTACATTCCTAATAATTAAAAATATATGCTTAAAAATCGTGAAATTGTTGTTTCAAGAATTACAAGATCATTGCTATTGTAAATATAAATATTTTATTAAACTTCGAATCTCTAAAATTTAACCAAATAACACTAGATGTTATAATTCCCACCTTTCCCCACAACTGTAGTAGCACCATCAGAAGCAATTGCAGTCTTCTTGGTGTCAGTTCTGGGTGTCATCATAAGCTTCCTGAAATCGCTGTTGGACAACTTATTAAAGTGAACTTTCTCATCGATTGGGGCTGGATGAATAAATTCTTCCTACTGAGGAGCAATAGGGTTGGAAAACATTTCTGTCTCGGTTGCTTCTGCCGTCTCCATAATTACTGATTATTGGTGAATCACTGAAAAACAATATACCTATATGTATAAAACATATTATGAATAATTTAGACAAAGTCATATTTTCTTACAATAGATAAGAATATATGAAAGAACATAAATAAAAGTTGTGCTATTCACTGACTTATTTTTAATTTAATACGAAACTTGTAATAGATTATCATTGTTATTTATTTTAAATAAAAATAAATGAAATATAAAGTAAAAACATATGATGGGAACAATATATTATCTATATTTTATTTTGTAAATAATGCAATATGCAAAAATTCGAATTGGGGAAATTTAGTTCACTTTCCAGATAAAATAATAACTAAAATTTCAGGGTAATGTAGCTTTCCATAAAATAAGTTCAGATTTACACCTTCAAACTTTAACTTTATGTACATATTTGCAATGTATAATTTGACATTTACTATGAAAGTACTGAGATTGAAAATAAATGGAAAACAGCACTTTTTAAAGTTTAATAAATGTTGCACCTGAAAAGCTTTCACTCAGTTCACATATTCTTAATTTCTTGCAAAATATATGATAGGTAATACTGTACACAATAATTGAAATAATTCCTCAAAAGAGGTTTTAATTAAGTGAGTCAATTATTATTGGATTTCGTGGTTAAAAGGGAGTGGTATTAAAAGGAATGATGATGATCAGCACTTCTCTTATTTGCTACTGTGCATCTGCTTTTCCTTTTATGAAGTAGTAAGAGTTGCATATATTTATAACATTATATATATCTGAATTGGCTGTAATTAAATGTTTATAATCAATAATAATTCATAGATGACTTAGGCTTATGTTATAGAGCTAAGCTCTTTTTGCATAGATTTCTTTTGTTCATATTCCTTATGTCCATATAGTCATTTTAAGGGACTACATTACAATCCAATTTAAAGAAGCTGAGATTAAGTATGGTATTAGAAAATTGATAACATAATAACTAGTGCAGATGACATCATAGAACTTAGTTCTTTTGAAACTATATTCCTGACATCCATACTGACATATTCTGATTTTAGGAATCTGAGATTAATGGTGGAATGCAAAAACTTTTCTAACTCGAGAAACTCCTCAATCTAATTTTAAATTTTATAAAAAACGAATCTACTTAAAAGAACTATAATTTAAGCAGTTTTAAAATGTATTATTTAGTTCAACTAGTTCACTTAAATTCATTTCATCTTAGAATTGTTTAATATTTTATAAATTATTTTCAAATTTAAGTTATTTTTTCTTGAGTTAGGGTATGTTTCATACTTCATTATAAGTGTTGGAATATATGTTGGTAAATGTCAAAATGTAAACAAAAAATAAAATATATCCTTGATAAAACATAATATTAAAGTGTTTATATATTATTAGATTATTTTTTTAAGCTAGACATAAACATTATTTTAAAACTCTTTATAGAAGTATATTTTTTTATTTTGGTAAAAATTTAAATATGATAATTTTTTAGTTTATTTTGATAATAGCAACCCTCTAATAAACATTAAAAGAATAAATTTTCTCAAACATTATTCTTTTATTTATTGACAAATCTAAATAAGAAAAATTTTAAACATACATTCACTTTAGCACTGTTCTACTCTTAATAATGTGAAGAACTACAGACTAAAAGAAATGATTGTTGCAAAACAGTAAAGATTGTTACTACATGGTGTCAATGATAATGTAAAATATTATTCTATTAAAACAACATTATTCCACTGTTGTGTTAATAAATAAATTTATATATAATGTTATTATATATATAGCTAACCATCAACTGTGATATGTGTTATCCATAATCTTTGTTTTTAACATAATATATAATCTTGGGTTCTTGTGTGCATAAGTTTGAAAATGCAAAATCTAAATCTATCAATCTGGCAAATATTTTTATGAAATTGGAATATTTACTACCTATCTGTATCCTGTCTCTGCCTGGCCTCTGTTATTGAAATTGACTCATGTCTGAGTAATCTAAATTTAAAGAACCCTGCACAACTTTCATGAAATGTAATATGTATGTGTCATTAATATAGTTAGGTATAGATTAAATAGCACACTAACATATGATAGCTAATAAGCAACCTTGTGTTACATATTATGGTTTATTATGTGTTATTTATGGCTTATATATTTATATAAAAGCCAGGTGTTTATATGGCTTATTATGTGTTACAATAATATGGTTTAATTAAAAATCCAAAAATCAATCATATCATACTGCATTGTATTGTATATTGCAGCCTTGTACATTATTGAACTGGGTCATAAATATATGTCAAGAAAATGCTTTCAACAAGAAAAAATAGAACAGATATATAAATTTAACTTAAAATATTGTATTAAAGTAGACACTGCTGGAAATATCCACAGGTTTCAAGCTAAAAATTAAATTTAAAATTTAAAACAATAAATATATTTTTTCTCACAAAATATGTTTACTTGATAGACAAGACTAATCAGAAATTTAAATATATTTTATCATTATATATATTATATATGCATTAATTTTTGACCAAATAAATAATATATAATTAGCCACAAACAATTAAAAAACTATTTTTATTTCATAGGTAAAAATGATTATCTTATTTGGTATGGGCTGGACCAAATACAGTGCTGCTACAGGCAAAATCGGGAAAAAAATCGCAGTACCAAAAAAAATTGCAGATATTCATAATATTCATAAACTGCCATAAAACAGACAAAAACTTATTTATGAAAGACGAGGTACATATAAAATGAAAACACGGAGAGGCAA
>JAYRBW010059169.1:0-10822 GCA_036023295.1 Invenusta paracnida | reverse complement strand
AATTAATACTAAAATTAGTTTATATTATTTGAAATTTTAAAATAAAAATTGATATATACTTTGAAACTATTTATTATGTTACTGTAAAATATCTACAATTAGAAAATTATGTTTATAAAAATTGATGTTAGCCCTTAAGGGGAGTTTGAGGCCATTGTACTAGTCATATTTCATAGACAAGCTGCAGTAAAAAGTGGATTTAAAAAAATAAAGACATTTTGATTGAAAATTTGAAAGAGTCAGTCATTGTGGTATATACTGAATACCTATCCGTATTACTGCCAAACTAATTCAGTCTGTTAAATTTGCATCAAGCTGCCATTATAATCTGACTTTAATATTATATATCTATGTTGTTACAATATATATTGATATGTACCCATGTATATACTTGTTAATCATAATTATGTATCTATCAGCCTGCTTTTTATTTAATAAAGTGGGTGGATTGGATGGCTATATATATGGTCAAAGACAATTAATACTAAAATTAGTTTATATTATTTGAAATTTTAAAATAAAAATTGATATATACTTTGAAACTATTTATTATATTACTGTAAAATATCTACTATTAGAAAATTATGTTTATAAAAATTGATGTTGGCCCTTAAGGGGAGTTTGAGGCCATTGTTATTAATAAAAAATTCTGGATATTATTTCTGTTTTCTCCTGAATATCCTGGATTTCTTCTGGATATTAAAAAAAAAAACTGGTAGGAATCCTAGTGGATTAGTATTCATGTCCTAGATCGCTGACCTGACTATTACTTACTACAAAGTCAAAGGTCAGGGACAAGTATAACATTATCTGACACTTAATATCATAATCAAAAAATCATACAGAAAAACATTGACATAGAAAGAATCAGTATAAAAACTACACAAAAGGTTTTTATATCTTTTCAATATTTGTTCAGGGTAGCCTGTAATATAAAAAACAAAACAATTGTTGGATAAATTTATCCAACACTTAGTACTTACTCTACTTATTCTACTATATATACTTAATATTTAGTCAGTCATGCTGGCGCACATTTGAAGTTTTCAAAAATTGAAGTCTGCCAAATTGTTAGAAATTGAAATTTGATTCTGTTTTTTCATGACTTTTATTGACTTTACAATATGTTTCCAAATATATTATATATTCTGGCTAGTGTGCTTTACTTCCATGATTTATAGTAATAGTATACTAAATATTGTGTTATTGGTCATTTAGGGTGCTTTTGCACCACATGTATTAACACTACCAGGGAATATACTAACATTCAAGGGTGTTGCATTGCTTATCAAATTAAAAACAGACAATCTGGAAAGCTGTTTCATTAGATAAGATGTCTTCTTTCCTAGGGTTACATTTTTTGGCAGGCACTTACAAATCAACCTATTGAAAAGCCAAGGAATTGTGGAGTACAAAGGATGGACAACCAGTATTCATTGCAACAATCACTTTGATTTAATAATTCTTGCCTGATAAATTGTGATGATCTACTTGCAGGCCAGCTAGCTATAATAGATATTTTTCAATCAGTGAACCACAATCTTAGTCATTGTGGACCAAGTGTGTAACACTCCAGGACCATATTTATGCATAGGGGAACAACTTGTAGAGTTTCATGGGCATGTTGCCTTTAGGCAATATATTCTATCCAAATCTGGTAAGTTTGGCATCCAAGTATGCTGAATTTGTGACCATGCAAACAATTTTCCTCTTTGATTGCTTGTAATGTGTATATTGGTCAGAACACTTTGTCTGAAGATGAGCTGATTAATTCTAGTTTATATTAATATATAAACTTTATATCTATATATTTTTAGAGAATTTTTAACAACAAAATTTTAAATATAAAAAGTTGTACCCAAATGAAATTTTATTTTTTATTAAACTAGATTATACTTTATCTGTATCATTCCACATGGGATTTCTAGAATTGTCTTTTTCTCTACACAATGATATATCATTTTTAGTAATAGTTTATTATGATGTTACTTTAATAACAGTTTGAAAATTACATGTATATTGCTATATATATATATAGAAAGAAAAATTATTATTTTTAGTGATATTGCATCCTATAATCTTTCATTATTGACTATGCTATCATTCTATTTAATTATTTATACTTATTGTATATTAAGTATATATATACATATATTGATACATAAGTAAATGTAAATGGATACTTTTCTCATTCTTTTCAGAATTTCATCATCACATCCATATAAGTCAGATTAGTTCAACACTTCATACAAATGATCATCAAAGTGATATATATCATCCAGAATCAAAGTTGATGAAATACTCAATTGACCTAAAGATCGGTTTGAAACAGAAACTTTGTTTGATTTGCTAATTTACAATATGATTATAATTGAAATATATGTTGTTATATATTTGATTGTAATGTATTTTTCCATTATTATTAATGGGATATTGGTTTATTGTAATATCAGATGTCTGGCATTCATTAGACATATAATTAGTTTGTCAAAAAATTATAGTTTACAGAAATATTTACTCCACTAAAAATATTTTTGCAAATCAGAAGTTTAATCAGTTTGATTAAAAACTATTTTTGCTAATTGAAAACTTAGCAAATTATCAGTTCTACTAAAAATATTGATTTTGTGAATTGCAAAGCTTAGCAAATTATCAGTATGACTATTTCTGTGGATTGAAAGCTTTGCAAAATATCAGTATGACTATTTTTACAAAAAAAAAATTGCAAAATGGAAGCTTAGCAAAATATCAGTTGGACTAAAAAATGTGTTTGCAAATTGGAAGCTATAGTAAAATATCAGTGGGACTAAATAATATTTTTGTAAATTGGAAGCTTATTTAAATATCAATTGGATTAAAAAATATGTTTACAAATCAGAAGCTATTGCAAAATATCAGTTGAACTAAATCATATTTTTGCAAATTGGAAGCATTATGAAATATGAGTTGGACTAAAAAATATTTTGCAAATTGGAAGCTTAATGAATTATCAGTTGGAATAAAAAATATTTTTGAAATAATTAGTATAAGCTTAGCAAAATATCAATTGGATTAAAAAATATTTTTGCAAATCAGAATATCAGTTCGACTAACAAATATTTTGCAAATCAGAAGCTTAGTCAATTATCAGTTGGACTAAAAAATATTTAAAAAAAATGGAATACAGTTTGACTGAAAACTATTTTTGCTAATCAAAAGCTTAGCAAAATAATTGTTTAACTAAAAACATTTTCATGAATCAAAACTTATATTAGTGTACTACTAAAATATACTATGTAATTGGAAATATAATAAAAAATACATTTTTATAAATCTGCAATCTTTAGCTAAAAACAATTTTAGCTACATATTTTATAATTAGTAACTAGACATTTATATCTTGCAATTTACAATATGTCTTACTACCAATTAACCTTTTCGCCTATAATCCTAAAATAGTAAATGCTTTTTATGAAGATAAAATAGACTGGAAAATAGTCAAATGTAACTAGTTAAATGTAATGTATATTATTTTCATTGAACATTATAATTACATATAACATAATTAATTATCAAGAAGACTTACTTGCTTTAACAAATAAGAGTGTATCTATTGGAATATATAATTTATGTTAAATGAACAAATGAATCAAGTGGATTTCAATCTCAGTCAAAATTATAAAATAAGCACCTAGCATACATACATATTTATATTCCATTACATCTAGCATTAAAAAATCTAATACAATAATTTAAAAGCTTATTTATTCATAAAAGTTTGTCACAGGTTATAATTAAGCTGTAAGAATGGCTATATTCTGGCACTAAAAGGAGGTCAGCATGAGGATTTTAGCCAAGAGTGAGACAGATAATCAGGAATAAATCAAGGTATAACGTGTGTGAAGGAAGTTGTAGAACTCATTCAAGATGGGACTCTCAATCTGCAGTGGTGACAGCTACAGGTGTCTCATTAGAAGCATGGTTTCTTCTTCAGATTTGTGATTTGTCCATCAAATCACAATAATTGGGCCTCATTCTCACACGTCTGTGCCATTTAAAAAATGTGTGGCATTATAAGAACACAAAAGCGATATTTAATGATAAAATATACACAAAATAATAATATTAATGAAATAAAACAGTATACAATTTACGAAATTTTTAGTAAAGAAGGTAGATCAAATCAAAAATAAACATAACTGCTTCCCATTAACTAACTTATTTGAGTTTTTGATTTTTTCCCCTTTTTGTGTATAAAATGATTTAAAATATTTGTTATATTTAAAACTAAACTAATAATATACTATAAAACGATACCATTCAAGTCATGTATAACTTATAAAAATCGGGTTTAAAGTACAATTGTTATGTTAATTTATAAAAAAAGGAATGCTTTTTAGCTATATTTTCAGAGAAATAATGCCTCAACTCATCACACAAAGACCTATATAATACACTGAAAAACTTGTCAAAATTTCCCCCTAAAATGGACATAATGTTTTATTATTATTAAACATACAGCAAAAATATTTACATATTTGGAATCAGCATGCACCACAAAAGCAACTTTTAGTAATGTATAAAGTTAAATATTTAAAAATAAATTTCTCACTGAAGTCCCTAGTATAGTTAGTAATTTTTTTATATATTGAAAAAAGCAGCAATAGTTTGTAAAACTCGGAATTTAATATATTTCATAATATGTCCTATTAATTTATATGAAATTAAAACAATTTCTTATTTCTATGGTATTACAATTTTTACAGAGTATTACTATTATAACAATTTCTGTATGCATTATATATAATGAACTAACTCATGCATTACTTGTTTTTATTAAAAATTATTAAATGATATATTATATACAACAATAAAACATATTCATACATTTATATTAATTACTGTTAACCAAACTATCATCTATTGCTTTGGCTTTGTGATAATTAAAGTCATTGGTAGATAGAATGCTATTGATTTCTTTATATGAAATTACATTAATTTACATATAAAGAATATATCCTATAGTCTAAGAACCTACAATTTTATATATGTAATTACATACTTTAAGTATGTGTAATAACATTTATTATTATTATTATAACTTATAGTTATTGCACTATAAGTTAATTAACATGTATACTGATTTATAAATAAGTAAAACGTACATTTTGTAAATATTAATTTGTAATATTAATTAATTAATAATTTAAACATATTATTAGTATCACATTTATAGAAAATATCTATTTATTTATGTATCTAAATATGTATGATAAAAATATTATTTTTGCATTAGCATTGTAAATAACAACTTAATAATTAAAAAGAGTTTATTTTTGAATTACGATTTGTGCTATCCAAAAAATTTGGATCTGGAAATAGATAAAAAAATAACAATAATAAGTCCAAATAAAAAGAGGAATGTATAGTCATATATAAAGTAATCATATCATAGGAAAAATAATGATTGAATAGATAGATAAGATAATGGATGATAGATATAATATTATTAATTATTACTAATAATACATAGTATGTATAACAATTAAACATATACATATATATAAATGAATATTCTCTCGAAAGGGTAGCTTGGTTAGCAGAACACTCCCTCAATTTTATTATTTAAGCAAACTATTTTTAGTAAAAATGTGAATGTGCACAGTTATTGCTAAATAATTAGAATGTAGTTAGGTATATGTTTTTTCAGTTTACACTTAAAAAAATCTATTCTTTTTTTCTGAACAAAATATATTCCAAGATTATATCGTTTATTCTTTATTGTGTGCACATTTGTTATTTATAATTGCCTTATTTCCATTGTATTTTGTATTGATTTTCTTTTAAATAAATTAAAAAAATCTGAAATTTTATTTAATTTTATTTGACTACTTATTAAAAATATGGATGAGTAGTAGTACTGTAGCTTATTATATGTTAACTTGTTAAAAATCATATGAGAGAATGTTCTTGAAAAAATGATGTCAATTGGTTGAAAAATAAAAGTAGTACATTAATTTTAAAATAAGCTTCCATAATTTTTTTCCTTGCTATATAAGGTTGTATGTCCTAATACCCTAATTACATAGTCCTCGAATATAGGAAAGATAATAATTATATAGGATTATGCACACATATGACATAAAAAATACAAGTAATATATAATATTTCTATTAATTATTTATATATTGTAGATTGTAGCATATTTATGAAGCCAACTGAACACCCTACCAATATCTGACTTGAGTTTTTAAATCATTTTCAGTTGATCCATTTTGGACATCAGATGGATGTCCTAATACTGCAAAGTACAATTAGTATGCATATGTAATTGATAAATTTATGCCATTTTTATATACATTAAAATGAATCTATCATTATTTGACACTGAATTTTTTGTAACTGAATGAACTTTTCAGAGCTTAAATTTTAAATGCAGCAAAGGTTGACTTACATCGTTTTCATTAATTCTGAACTTAATAGTTTGGACTGACTTACAATTCTAAATTGGTTTAGAAAAAAATTAAAAATTGGTTTTCATTAATATCAAACTTAAACATTCAAACTTAAAAACCTTAAGTTCGAACTTATTTCGTCTGCTGTCCAGTATATACATTGCAATTTTAAAGTTTGATCGTTTTCATTAAGGCAATCAATAATATGTACAGTTTAGTTTGTAAGTACATCGTACATATGAAACTATCAAACTTTTATTAATAAAACGACCTTAATAAAAACTTCTTCCAGGTATTTTAAATATGAATCAGTGATGACAAGAGTATCATGTTGACCAAGAAATTTACTACAGTTGTCAATAGAAATTTAATAGCAAAGTTTGTAAGAGAATGGCAATGTTAACCAAGTAGAATCATCTATGTTTGGAATAAAAATGAATGTCTATATTAATACTTGTTCATAAATATAAAAGTATCTAGTAAATATCGATGCTTACAGGTATCCATAATATATGTATTTTAAAATCTTCTCTCAATGGATTAGAGAATAAATATAAAATCTTTAAAAACAGAAAAGAAAGAAAAAATCTTTAACAGATAAGCCCTGTTAAATATATAGTTTACCTATTTTCTCATAAATATCTTAGATGCTTTTGGCAGAATTTTACTAAAATTTCCTTAGTAAGGTCTTTTCTTAATACAGGCCACTATATCTTGCATGTTACTTTGATCATTTGATTACAAGAAATTAAAAGAGGATGCATTTATTAAGTAAGGCTGTTATAATATTCTCAAATTCAGCATGTATAGAAAATAAGTTGTTTTGAAGAATTAAGGAATATTTTTTATTGGTCTGTGAATAATGTTATAATAATAGCCACAATTGAAAATAGCCCACCTCTAAAAAATATTTGATACAGTCTTTAGCAAGCATGATTTGTTTTTAAAAATGGAGAGTCAAAGTTCAAGAGTTAACAATATGTGGTTTTATGGTTTTCAATACCCTGGTATGGACTTTTTTCCTTTTTAACTTAATTATGGAAATATAGTCCACATTATAATTAACATGATTAATTCTTGGAACATTCATCAAGTGGAATATGAAGAAATGCAGGCATTAGTGCCATTTGATATATTTGTTAATATGGGTGGTGCCACAGTATTATACAATGTTATGTATGTATTATATACAATTAATATATATATATTGTTTTTTAATGTATCATAATAAATACTATTTTCTAATTAAAGAATAGTATTTGTTTAATCTTTTGGAGAATGTGCCACCAAATTGCACCAGTTTTTTTACAGGTACCACCAAATATCACTAGTGTAGAAATGAATTTTGAAAGTTTAACTTGGAGAAAATAGTTAAAATCATGGAGCTAGTAAGGATTATATCCTAAAAGTCTGGAGTGTTTGTATCCTTGTGATATAGTACAACATTAACTGAAACACCACAGTCACACCAATCACAAGGCTGTCTATCAGGTTTTAGGGATGTCACAAAATATCACTTTTACACATTATTAGGCAGATAATTATATTAATACAATGTAAATACTATACATTATTAATGTATAGTATTTTCATATTAAAGTAGGTACATACTTTAGAAATAAAAGTTGAACTTTTGCTGTACTTATAATGTTTCTGAAATCATGATTTAAATAACGTAAATTAGAATTAAACATAAAACCTTAAACATTCACTTAGGTTATTACTTAGTTACTATAACAGTGATTTTTATTATTTTAGTAATTATAGTTAAATTTAATTATTTTAAAATGACATTAAAACATATAATTAAGCTCACTCCTCACATTATGTATTTTATTTCATAATTATAGGTACAGATGTTAAATATGGTATATGTATAAAATATGCTTTAAAATGTAACCATTTCAAAATAAATTCAGATAAATTAACAAGAAAAAGAATTACAATTAGTGTAGAAGCTAAACATAATTGTTTCAAAATTTTATAATGTTGAGGTATGCACACATCCTATATTTTTGAAATTTATTTCACCAAATAAAGTAAAGATCTCACTCCAAGCAGGTAGCATATTAATAAATTCACAATGAACAACATATATGACAAGGGAACATTATTTTAAGAATGACCCATATTTAACTTGTATAATACTTTTATATATGAGCATCTATCATATTTTATCATCATTTAGAAATATAGAAACCAATTCAAAATGTGACGTGTCTCATACTATATAAATATACTTATTTTATTTATTTCATTAATAGAAATGTCAGACTCTACAACATTGTCATCTTCAATTGAAGATGATAATATAGTACCTTCTTCTCAAATTGATGATCCGATGGACTCTGATGAACCACAGATTGTAGTCATTTCTTCACAAAATACTGAAATAGATTCCAGTTTAGATCAACACCTACATGTGAGCTACTTGGTGATTTTGCTTTTGCCATAATTAAGTCTTAACTTAAACATCTAAAAGTTATTTGTATATAATTCTAAGGAACTAAAATGTGGCATAATTACATAAAAACATGATTTTAACTTTAATTATTTGCATTGTTTTTGCTTATTTATATATTTTTTATTACATTTTATTTATTTATATTTAATGGATTTTTTTATTTAGCTAGTACCACATATCAACCCTACAGTTTCGACAGGAAGTACAGATAATTCATGCAGTGTTCAACAGGTCTACTGCCCCTATTTAAGACCAGGTAAAATATTTATAGTGTCTATGTAAATTTAATGCGTATTAAATAACCATTTCATTAAATAGACTTTTAAACTATACATATATTTTTAACATTTCAATTTCAGTATCATCGATATTAGCTGATGTTCCATCTCAAAATCTAATTCGCCTACCTCCACATTCCCAATTATTGGAACCAAGTAATTTTTCCAACTGATATTTTTATCAAATATGTCATATTTATTAAGTTTGGTATATTTTATCAAATTAAATAATATTTATTATGTTTAAATCAATTTGCAATTGCAATTAAAATCACATTTTAATTCTGATTACTATATTTTACACATGTTTTGATATTATTATTAGAGTAGAAAGATGTTAATATCCATAGGTAGCATAGTAAAAAAACTGAATGCCAAAGAAGTGTTTATATGTGGATACTCAAATTTTTGCTGTTAGACAGCCTTGTTAAGAGTACATCTTACATTATACTTATTATTAGAGTATGTATATACCAAACAAATCTCAGCTTGATGTTGCCTATGTTAACAGCAAAACTTACTACAACTGTGTTATGCATCCCCCTAATGGTAATATAAATGTCAACTTTCACCTTGTTTACTTACTGATACCAACTATATCTACTCATTCTAAAATCAAGAAAAAATACAAAAAATAGTAATCAATAAAGATGCTCTTAATTACTTTCTTGAAAGCACTAATTGGGACTTTCTTAAGAATGAAAATTTACATTCCATGACTGAGATCTGTGACAGCTATATAGAGTATTTAATTGATATTTGCTCATACACCAATTTTGAAAATAATGACCCAACCATAAGAAATAAACCAGATCTGAAGCTCAAAACACTTCTCAAGCAGAAAAAATCTGCCATAAGTCATAACTCCAAACAAGAAAGAAATAGAATTCAAAATGAAATTGTTAAATACATAAGAACTACAAGACAAAACTACTTCCATGCAATGGATAACAAAGCACTGTATAAATTTATAAGAAACAAAATCAAATCTGATTCAAAGATTACACTACCAACAATGGAAGAAGCACACTCCCTAAACAAATTTTATACAAGATATAATGAAGAAAAAAGTAAAGATGATATCTTTGTACCTATTAATAATCCAAAAGATATTGTCACCATATCAAATGAGCAGGTACAAAATCTTTTCAAAAATATATCCAAATCAACTTCATCTGGACCAAGCAAAATACCAGCCTGGGTATTCAAAGAACACAGACACACCCTCTCAAAGGTATATTCAAACATATATTCCATTAGCCTCACCACAATGAAATATCCAAAAACTTGGAAGATGGTCCATGTGACTCCTGTCCCTAAAAAATCTAATATACTATTTCATGAACATAAAAACTTCAGACCAATAGCAGTCACGCCAATTCAAACAAGAATTCTAGACAAAAGTGCCTTAAATCTTCTCAATAAATCTATGGAAGAAATTGAAGACAAACATCAATATGCCTATAAAACTAAATTTAGTACAACAGATGTACTCATATCAACCATTGACATCATTGCTGGTAATCTTGACAAATTCCCAGGATCTATTAGAAAATGTTTCTTCATTGGTTATTCATCAGCCTTTAACACCATTCTACAAAATCAACTTCTGAATACAATACAAAAACACTCACCCCACCTGAGTT
>JAYRBW010059158.1:0-10823 GCA_036023295.1 Invenusta paracnida | reverse complement strand
CGATTTTTTATATACGACGATTTACAGCGCGATGTATATGAAATCGATAAGAGTGAACACTCTTTGTATAATCATTAATCTATGATTTATTCTATGGCAATATGTAAATCATAGAGTATGGATAATTTTGAATTTATCGATTATAACAATAGCATTCTAAAATAGTAGAAACATTTGATCATCAATATATTTGAAAAAATTATAATAAAAATGTTTAATTTTGATTAGAAATAAAGGTATATATTGAGATATTTGATTTACACAAAAACATTAAAAATATAATATTTAATTAATTATTGATACCTACATATTTTTTATTATTACTACTTTTTAATTATTGAAGAAAAGTTTCTACCTTATGCCTATTTTCTTGGAATTATAGAAATAATCGATTTGGCTTATATATTATATTATTGTTTTTAGGCAAATTCTAAACTGTATATTTATCTATGAAACTGTACAGTAAATAGAAATGTTCTGTTTGTAGCACATATGAGGATAGATTTTCTGTAATAGAAATATATTTCTGGATATGTAAATATTTGTTTTTCACAAAAATCAATACAGATAAAAATTTTAGAATCTTTTATTAAAAACCAAATTTATGCGCGTAAAATGAGATGTCAAAATAATCTATATTTAGTTTATTAATCATAGATAATCTTAAACGTCGAAATATGTAAAGACAAGTCTATGCAATAAATCATGCATTTTTGGGATACAGCTTCACTATGAACATTTTGAAAACATATACATTGTTGGTTGCATGACTGTTGCTTATGTGTATATGTATAACAGTTAAATTCAATCAATTTCCTTTGTATTATTTAAAATATATGCAATAGATACTTAATACAAAACTATATTACAAACTTCTATTATGTTTTCTGATAAAAGCAAACTGGAAATCACAAAATTTCTTAGAATAAAATCTCGTTAAATATTTTATGCAAATAAAAATAATATAAAAACTTGAAAAATTTAAGTGCAAAAAAATTTTCTACTGATATTTAATCTTTTTTTTTATGTAATGTATATTTTGTAGCAATTATATTGCATGCCTACAATCAAGAATTTAGGTATATAATTTTTGGATTTTTATGTATATAAAATATGTTGACTACATTTCAGATAGAATTATACTATACACACAAATTTATTATTCTATTTTATTTTATTTTTCATTTTAATTTAGTGTAAGTGCTGTGATTTTTAGAAGTAATATGCCAATTTTATAATAGAAATATTTGTTTAAAAAGCTTTCGTTATAAAGTTTTAAAGATTAAAATGTTATTTTAGCTACTATTTACTAACTAGTATGTAAATTCTATATATTTCAAATTTTAATAAATGAACATTTTATTTTTAATTATTAAGTAACATTTGTATTGTTAAATTTGTTATTGTAAATTTTGTTTTTGATGATTAAATAGAATACTATTATAGATCTTGTCAATTTTTTAGTTCTTAATTTCTTAACAAAATGAAACGTTAATTGCACTTATAGTACAAAATAATTCCATTCAAAGCAGCAAACAATTCATTCAAAATAATATTTACATTAATTTTTATTTAATTATGGCTTACTTTAATTTTTAATTTATATATTATGTTCAAATAATCATTTAAATATATATATTTTTTATATTAGTCTACATCATACAGACAATAATATGCAGTATACTCGTACATATACAACCCTGGATGAAAGTAATCGCATATATTGATAACTGTGTATAATATAAAATGTTTCTTAATAACAAATCTATAATTATTAAGTATAAAAACATTAATGATGTTTTATACAGTATAATTAAACATTTTACTTTACTTCTTTGAGACACGCATATTATCTTTGCTTATTAGTTTTTTTCTGTATATGTTTCCTTTTATAATAGTTCATAAGTAAGATATTGGTTACATACGATTAGAACTAAATTATATACTTTTAAGCGATATACTTCTGAAATATCTTATTAATTTGTGTTTTAATTTCTTTAAACTTCAAAGAATAATCGTAGTATAAAGGAATACAATACAAATATTTTTAGATCATTTGATTATTTGAATAAAAGTGCTTATATATAGCTGATATCCTCTTTGTTGTAAATATATAAGAATATTATGCAAAAAAATGGACATATGTGAAAGACATAAAATGCACAGAATTTATTTTATTACAATAATTGTTCACCAATAATGATATTTAGACAAAGTTTGTCATATTTTTTCTATTAAGACATCAATTAAATAAATGTAACGAAACAAAATGAATTTTTCGCAGAATTTGATGAATTTTTAAGAGAAAAAATATAGAATGATAACACCAGAATATTTTATCAGGCAATTATTTATATTTTATTGTTTTGGTGGAAAAATAAATGAAACGAACTATTTATACATATTTGCAAATTTTTCGGTACAATCAGAATATTAGTAACCGAAATTCATACTGAATACACAATAATTTAATCAACAACATTTTATCATTTTATTATTATCAGGAGGTTCATTTCTTTCCTGTTCCTTCAGAAATGTATTCATTCTAAAACATATTTATTTTGATATTTTAGCTCGAATACTGCATTCACTTTATAGTTATAAATCCAGCATACATATATGGATTCTTTTATTTTTTAGTAAGTCTCATTTGTATCGGATGATTTTCAATTAGCGACATAATTTTCAAAATAAGTGATGTGGAAGACAGGAAAATCATATATGTTTATTAGATATAAATGTTCGCATGGTATATGTTATCTTAGTTTCCTGCTTAGAAAGATATAAATGGGTGTAATGTTTCAGATGTGTAACGAATAGTAAAATATAAAATATGACAAAATTAAATTGGATATTAATGTATATAGTATTTATATACAGTGTTAGAGAAAAGGATTTTAAATTATAGTTATATACATTGTAACATTTACATAAATTGACAAAATGAGAAAAAAATAACCCAAATGTTTCTATAAACCAAATTCAAAAAGCTGTAACAAAAGAAGGAAGGAAAATATTGTTAATTTATTTACATTATTTGATGACATATACCAAAGTTACTTAAATTATATTTATACATTATAGTCACATATTTCTGTGAAAAGATAAAATCTTTTGTTTTTATTGACAGGTTGTGCGTTTTGATTAATGACATATTGTATATTTTTATTCAAATATGTAGTACTATGTATTGTAGATAAAATAAGTCATAATTATTTAATGGGGAATTATTATGACATTTACTCAAGCATGATTTTATACATATTTTAAATGTTATTTAAATTTTAAGTAGTCAGGCATAATGTTATAATAATTTGTAATTTATTTTCCAACTGAATTTTATTTTAAATTATATTTCAGATTTCAGACCGTCCATCAGATCGTCAATAATGTAACTGGAAATAACGCTAATATCGATGCCTCCTTTGGTTTAATATTTTCTATCCTTAAACATCAAACATATTATCTGTACATACATACTACATTCATTTTACTTTCTGATCTACATAAATGCGATAGAAATGAATCAGTAATGTATTTAGAATGTATCAGAAAATGTATTTATTATATATATAAGTATGTATGTTCACTGTGTGTATATATATACACAACATAATTACTTCTTTCTTCGCATCAAAAACGCTTGATATCAGTTATATATTATGTAATTGGCATACTAAAACACTTATGACTTGATGTTGTTTGTTGTATTACCAAAGTAGGTATTTATAAACCTAATCTTTTTCGTTTCACTCATAAAGAATTGTAGAAAATATAATTAATAGAAATTTTTTGTATAAATCATAGAGTTACTCTATGGTATAAATTATCCAACAAACATATTTTGTTGGATGTGTATCGTTTATAACGTATAATAACTATTACATGTAAATATACACATATATTGTCTATAAAGTTATTTCTTTCTTGTAAGTAAAATAGCAACTATTTAGAAATCTTACAATAAATATTGTGCAAGATATTTAAGATATGAAGCAAATACTAGAATATTTTAAAGAAAATTTTAGCAAATCAAAAAGACATATACAGGAATTTCAACAGTCATTTGTATCCTATGGAAGAGAATTTAAACAATACATTAAACCTGTTAACTGAGTAAATGTAAATACTACATGCATATATATTAGTAGGGTTACAAGTCACATATTTCATGTCACATGATACAATTTTCAGAAATTAGATGCAAACTTATTAAAGCTGAGATTTTTTAATCACCTGATAATATAAACTTGTATATTTTTATTATTATAAAACAATATAATATGGTATAGTAGGTTATGTCATGTCATGTCTATATATACATTTTGTTATGTGTACTTCATTATATCAATATGTTAAATTGATCATTTATTTCGATGCAGAATTTAATAATAATATTTTGATTAATCGATTTATGAATATAAAATGACTCAATTAATGATGTCTGCCACTAGGTATTGCTGTCTAATTGATAAAAATAACTTTACCTATAATAGACTTACAGCCGTATTAACAGATTGTAACTTATGTTGAGTGTCGTCTGTGAATACGGCTGCTAGACTCTCATGTAAAATCAATTGTTATTCAAATATTGTTCTAATAGAAAAACAAAATTAGTGATTTAAATTATTTAATATATTGTTTAATTTCTCATGCTTAATAAAATACATTTTCTTATAAATTGACCGTTATTAATTGTTTAACTTTTCATGTATTTCTTTTGCGTAATGCAGTGATTAGGTCGTTAATAAATAATGTATTGTTTTCCCCTGAAAGTTAAAAAATCTTAATATTGTTCATCGTAAGGAATATCCTATGAATAATTACCGATATGCTTTTTAGTCTTTTACATTTTTGTGACCTTTCACATTATTCTGTCATCACACTTCTCTTAGTTGTAACTTAAGTAATGTGTTTGAATTTCTATAAATATGTATCATTCTATACTTGTCCTTGTGATTGGTTTTAAATTATTTCATTGTAAATTTGTCTACTGAAATGAATATATGTAGATCATATGTTGCATATAAAGAATTATGGAAATGAAATATTGTTGTATAATTTCCCATTTTGATGACATAGTCTAGTAAATAAATACAATCTAATTATAAATAGCTAAAGCTGTATTTTTTAAGTCTTCCGAATAAGGCTTTAATAAATAACTTTAATACACTTATATATTAATTTAGACTATTTCATAGATTTCATTAATATTCTTTAATCAGTTATTAAATAAATGTTGTTGTACATATATATATATATATTCAATTAGAAAAGTGGATCAATTCGGAAAAAAATGTTACACTATAAAAAGGAATAAAACAAATTTAAAGGAAAATGGAAGAATTTGAATATAAAATAAGTAGGTATATATTATAAAATAAGACATATTAACTAGATTTAGTGAATAAATTATAAAATAATTCATATTGACGCCAGCAGTTTTCATCACATAATCGCGTCATATTATACGAATGAAACATTTTCTATTTATAAGTAAATTATTAAAGTTATAATCATATTTCTTTAATTTTTCGTGGATAAAATAAACAAAATTAATTTTCTCCAATTCTGATTAATTTAGTAAATTTTGATTACTGTTTGTAATTTACAATAATGATTCACACGTATTTTATTTTTTAATATGATTTATTAAATCGTGTATAACTATGTCGCTACATTACTAAGGTTCTTTAAATGTTTCCTTTTAATATCTTTTATGCGGTTATTATATTCTCATATACAATTAACATAAAATTAAAAATATGCAAAAAGTATTACATATGAAAATATTAACGCATAATGTAAAAATAATAATTCACAGATTTTAGACTCTTCTCGATTTTGTATGCAGCTTAATACTATTATTAAGCTCCCCAAAAGCTTTCGTTAAATAATGTTTTGAATACAGACAGAAGGGAAAAAACTGTTTAAATATAAGTGTGATAAATAATATTTACCGGAAAAATGTATTTTGAAATTAGTTGAATATATTATTTACTTACTCTAAACAAAAATTTTGTAATTAATAAGCGCTTTATAATCTATAAATATTTGTATATATTTTATTGAAATCAACTATTTTCAATTTACAAACATTCTCAACGCGATGCATATGAAATCATTAGAAGTCAAAACCCTATGTATAATTATTCTAATACATAGACATTTGAAAATATAGTGTACATATAAAATGATTATTAATTAATTAATAATTATGTGAAAAATGCTTTAGAATTTTATTAACAATTTGAAACAATATTTTAATTGTGATTCATTTCAATAACTCATGGTAAATATTTATGTTTAATTCCACTATAATATGTTATTCGATTATACTATCAGTTTTTTTTAACAGTATCACACCAAATATAAAAAATAATAAAATATAAAATATTGCAAATATTTTATATTCTACTTTTTTTATATATATATTTGGGGTGATATATTTCAAAAATATCTTATTATAAACTATAACATCCTCGATTATGTTTAGAAATAATATTCTTTTCATTAATGTAACATATTTTACAAGTATATGAATATGAATATGTATATTATGAAATATACGTATTTAATGTGTAAGACTCATATATAAAATATTTTTGTGATATATTTCTTATATTGCCTATATTTCCAATTGTCAATTATTTTATTGTATTTAAGTTTTCTAAATTAACAATCAATAGCCGTTGTTGGAATTTTAAGCTTATTGTTTAGTTTTATTTTAATAAATTCTTTTGAAATTTAGAAATTCTAGGCATAAAGCATTGACTCGCTGGCTTGTAGGCCAGTTAGAGGCTTGCGATTACAATTCTTCAGATCAAATGTGAAAGATTAAATAAGCTTTAGAGGTATACCATGCAATAATTTTAAAGAGTGGTTGTGCAATCTTGGGTTTTCATTCAGAGGTCCATTGTTCTAATCCGGTTATGTATTTGTGGTTATGGTTGGTATTGTGCCTAATGCATCCATATATTAAGTATTTTAATAATTTCAAAATATTTCAATTTCCTGCTCCGGAGAAATTAATAAATTCCCGCTTTCAAAAAAATAAAATAAATGTAATGTTTAATAGTTTATGTATTTAAAACAAAGGAAATTATATGTTGCTACACAATGTCGCTTACTAATTTTAAAATAAATTATATAATTTTTTTTATATATCACTATTGTTACAAAATTATAGAATTTATGAGATGAGTATTTTTTCATTGTATATATTATACATTTGATAAGCATCTACCTATTTATATTTATAACATTTTAAATTTAAACAGTTTAAAAATATTTAAACGTTCCTCAATATTAAACGTACCTATATCATATAATGAGTTGTGTTGCTTTGAATTTTTTTATGTTATAGATATATTTATTTGTGACAAGTGTTACTTTCTGTTACTTTACTGTAGGTATTGAAAACTCGATGTAATTTATATGTTTATGAGTATAATATATTTACTAGAACTGAGATATAAAACTATACAATACAAATTATATTAGTTATATTGATGAGCTAATGTAATATCTGAATTTAGTTCCTTTTGTACTTACAAACATGACATGTAATTATATAAATCCATTTTATTCAGTTGTGGCTAATATTGATTCATATATAGAAAGCAAATGTGTGTATGTTGACGGTGTATAAATTTTAACAAAGTTTTACTGAAGTCATATTGCTAGATAATTACTTCCGCAATTATAAGTTTGTCGATATGTATATTTGCCGTTTTGTAGCAAATCAAACAATATAATAAGAATGGAAAATGTTCTGTGATGATCAGAAATTCCATCAACTATAGAAATATTCTCTCTAATTCGTGCATGTATGTATTAATGCTTATCTTCCAATATAAGAAATATATGATTTTTTGATGACTCGTCTATATCACATGTATATTTTAAAGCATCAAAATATCGTCACAAAAAAGTTACTGTACCTATATATATTTAAGTTTTTCGAAAATATTATTTCAATATAAAATATGTAGTAAGAAAGTCCTACATCAATATTTATATATTCTACAATATAAGGGATATCCAAAACATCATTTTTAATATTTTCACTAAACAATGCGCATATATAAAAACGTGTACAAGAATTGCAAACAGATTTTTAAACATTATCCATATTTCTATCATAAATATTTTCCTAGGAAATAAAAAAATGAAATTTTGCGCATTTATAATCATACATGGAAAATGAATGATAGGTAGTTTGAAGATTCTGTTAATTAGTATATGACTAACTATTCATAAATTTTAATATTGTTTGAATGACTGCACTTTAGGCGATAGCATTTTATAGTGATACATGATTTTAAGATAAGTAAAAAATAAACAGGGGGTTATAATGGGAGAAGTATCTCCCTCGTAAATTCATTTGTAAATAACAATGAAAAATAGGTGGTAGATACTCATATTTTATTTAAATTCATACGGAATAAAATTCAATAAAATAATCCATATTAGAACAGTTTTTTAAACTTGTTTCTTCTAAAGATTTTAAAATAGTAAAAATGTCACTTTATTGATAAATTTGAAATCACCAAATTGCCTCCGTCTTTCATTTGTTAATGACGCCGTAGAATTGTTTAGCTTTGGTAATTTGGTGCTATATGTAAAATAAATGTTAAATGTAAGTTATTTGTATAGCTTACAATGTACATTTGTACATTTGCACATATATAAAACAATACGATTTTCACAGATTTACCAGCCAAAAATTTCACACCAATAATTAGTACAATGTATCATCTAATTTTCCATTTAGCTGTAGTTATTTGTAGTATTGCTCATTAAGTATATTTAATTTACTACCCAAAATCAATTCTTAAATAAATTACTACTTTTTATTTCTATCAATATAGTGCATTAATGAAACAGAAACATATTTTTTTATATAGCATGTATTGTGAATTAGGATTATTTATACAATAAACAAAGGAAAACAATGTTTTTATTATTTTTATATTTAGTATACACTAAAAAAGCTATCGCTATTGCTACCGATAATTACATTTAATTTGTGTAATTAATTCAGTAGTTTAGCAATTTACCTATAGACAAAAATGAATAATCTACATATTTCCCAGATATGCTGTGGGTTCCGATATTTGCAAATAATGTAAACACTTTGTTGATAACGTAATATCTTAACCATGTTTGGTATATACGATTTATAATTTATAGTTTTTTTAATTACTTTAATTATTCTATAATAAGAAGTGTAACTACTTTCAAGTGGACTCTCGTATCAGGGTCATAAGAAGGGTTATTCGAGAGGGCGTTTTGATATAGGGGTGTCAGAGAAAATATTTCATTTTACCAGGAAACTTTTTAGTTTGGATTATAGGTAAAGATGACATACATAATTTTCTTAAATGTATTATTCCAAATTGTTAATATATATTAGCCTATCATTTTATTTCCATAATCTTGCTAGGTCTCTGGTTTTAGCCTCATTATGATAAAGACTTAATATTTAGAAAAATAATTACAAAAAATAGTTATAATTTCCAATGAGTCTACCATGAAAAACAGCAAACATAAGCATATTAACAAAAACATTTTAGAGAGAAGTAAAACATAAAAAAAAAATCAACGGACTATGTAATTTAGCTCCTCCAGTTATAATAACATCTCTCGAACATCATTTTTGAAGGATAAAACAATAATAAATAAAATGAATAAAAATTACAAATTATGAACTATTTCACTTTCATTTAAGTGAATAAAAACGTGTACAAGAATTGCAAACAGATTTTTAAACATTATCCATATTTTATGAACATTTAAAACATTTAAATATTTGCAGAAATTGATGTGAAATTAAAATAACACATCGATATACGTGGTGTGTTGACTACTTTTTATTCAAAGAGCTTTCACTCGCATTGTTTCTATTCAAATTATACTAGATATGTAAAAGTAATGTTTCAATCACCATTTAATAAAATAATTTCTTACAATTAAATATGCTAAGAATATTTATGTCTTGTCGAATTCAATAAGCCAAGGAATATTTAAAGGAGAGTCATAATTTTATGAGCATGTGCCACTTAAATATGCATAAAAAATAATATAGGAGTATATACATGTATGTGTATATATATATATATGTGTATAACTCTACTAGTTTTGAATAAAATCTGGAAAAACTCTTTACCATAGAAATCAGATTTAACTGTCTAAACTATTATAACTAACAACGATAAAATAATTTCTATTTCTATGCTTTGTAGGTAGGTA
Organism: Invenusta paracnida; assembly: GCA_036023295.1. Classification (NCBI taxonomy): domain Eukaryota; kingdom Metazoa; phylum Platyhelminthes; order Proseriata; family Coelogynoporidae; genus Invenusta; species Invenusta paracnida. Next base: position 569 of record JAYRBW010059158.1, on the reverse strand, counting down.
CATATATATTTATCGTAATCGACAAATCAGAAAATTATGCTTTATTCGGATAACTTTTGTTTGAATTTATTTAAGTTTTATTATTACACGTTTTAAAATAATATTATATAATTTATGCACATCTGGAATGCTGCATTGAAATCATCCCTATAGGCGATGCAAGTAGCTCTACGCTGATTGGTTGAAATGGTTGCCATTGGTAAAGTACCTAGTATGCGGTTGTAAACAGAAGTCGTAATTTTCACGCTATTTACCCATTTTTTTAGTTTAGTTTACAGTTTCTACCAAACATTTTAAATATTATTTGGCCGTGTACAATGCCAACATATTGCTGTGTTGCGGGGTGTGTAGAAACTGCATCAAACAAGCGTCAGTCTATTTTACTTTTCCCCAAAGAGCAAAGTTATAGAGAAAAATGGATTCGAGCCATTCGCAGGGAAAACTGGGTTCTTTCTCAATCCGCTAGAGTCTGTTCAAGACATTTTTCTTTGATGGGTGCCTGTGCATTTCCTGACTTGGAAGATGTATCTCTGGTAATATCCCATGACAAGAATGTGCAGTGCGATTTA
>JAYRBW010059147.1:0-10823 GCA_036023295.1 Invenusta paracnida | reverse complement strand
CCCCCCCCCCCCCCCCCCCCCCCCCCCCCGCCCCTCCCCGAATAAATTTCAAACATTTGCACCCTTGACTTTGGCTAGTGTGAATATAGCGCTCCTCAGAAAATAATTGACTGCAGCTAGTGCTAATTTAGTAGTGAGTACCTATTTAGATATCATTCGCTGGGCTTGTCTTTATTTATTTTATTAATCAGTGCTAAAATAATTAAGATCCAAAATTTCCGTTAAAATACGCAATAAAATCCAGTTAAATTGTGTTCTGTCTGTTTGGTTCTGCATGAACCTATTCTATTGTTGCGGAACATTCATCCGCATCATCAATAGTCTGTTTTGAAGAAATTGGAAAGGGACTCATTGCAGTTTCCCTTCATAAAAGAAGCTAAATTTTGGAGGTCATCAGAATTTGTCAACTTATTTGTGTGAACTCATCAACAACAGCCAGCAGTGAGAGATCGTTCTCCGTAGCAAGGACGTTGAAAACGTGGCTGTGGTCTCAAATTACTCAATCTCTCTTTAATAGTCTGTCAATACTACGATCCCACAAGGATCGAACTGACAAACTGCAGCTTGTGGATGCAGCTAAAGATTTTGTCTTAACATCTAATTGTCACATAGCTGTGTTTGGTGACTGCAAACTATTACTGCACCTAGAGAGAAATGCAAAAAGCCAGTAACTCAAAAGCTGGATTTTGAGAAAATCGACTTCTATTTATTCTGTCATTTGGTATTATTCTTTGAGGAAATAACCAATATCCATAGTAGACTACTTTCACGATTCGTGCATTCTAATTTCATTTGTGCTTCTTTCATTTGTACTCATTTCATTTGTACTTTTGTGTAAAGGTTATTTTGATATGATAATTCCCAGGTATGTACAATGTGTTTTGTTTGGTGCAGCCTAATAGGGTGATGGGGGAACAAAAGTAAAAGTAAAAGACAAAGTGTGTAGCCAATATTGCGCAATATCTATGATTTTACTCGGTCTGCTGACAAAGTAGGTAAGTTGTAACAAATGCGCCCCTTTCGACATGTGAGCCCCCCAAGTGCCAATATTGTGCCGCGGTCCCTGTATACTACTATCACTCGTAGGGCGTAAATAGGATGTAAATATATCTTTTAGTCGGTATATAAATATATATTACACACTCATACAAAGCTTATTTATAATTCATCCAATAAATTCACGCATACCTGTCTCATGACATATCGATCACTACGCAGTAGCCAATAGTTGCTTGGATACTAACAAGCCGGCGTGTACGTGCCGTCGGCATCGCCCCCCTCCACCACCCGAGGAAATAATCAAGGAACCGACTCCACCTCCACCAGAGGAGACGAAAGCGGTGGAAGGTAGTTTTCGTGTGTGTCGCTTCGGTTGCTCGAATAATGCGTTATTGCACTTTCTTCCTTCCTTTCCTTCCTTTTTTCTTTACTTTATGAGTGAAACTCAAATAAGATACTTTAGAATAAAAGTGATTATAATGGCGTTATTACTTTTTTTCTTCTAAGACTAGACTACAGATAATGTGGATTTAGTATTTTAAAACAATATTTTCTGCTTGAAGGATAAATGCATTTAATACAAAAAGTGGAATGTGAGATTAGTTTCTAAACAGCTTCTATCAAATTTAGTAGTACCTATAATACTTTTTCGATAGAGTAATGTATGTCCATCTCCCTGTATTCTTCGAAGGATATGTGCATGTATCACCCCTTTATACACATATTCTACATATTAACACCACGGTCCGACTCGTCCATAGTAAGGTTGTTTTATTTTAAATTATTTATGTCTAATTAAAGTTCGCTTGACTTATTTTGTGAATCAAGGCTCGAAATGCTTAAAAATTTGATGTGCTGCGTCCTTTTAATGCTACATTTAAATGCTGTTTGGTAAAATTCCAATGCTTGGTACACTGTAAAAATGCTGTCATTAAGATATCTTTTTTTGGACATAAAAATGTATAATCAATTGCCTATTTAATACTATAAAATATTCCGTATATAGAAGAGAAGGATTGGGGGAAAAAGGGGCAGTATCCATTATTTCTAGAACCGAAGATTCGTGTGTAATGCGTAACCAAAAAACCAACAAATTAACTAACCCAATAACGGTAACATGTCATTTTTGGAACGTATGAAACGTTTGATTTGTATAATATTTGTATAACACTGTACAACAAATCTTATTTATAAAGGTTCCTATGCACGGTCATTTCAGTAAATTTATCGTTTTTTAATGAAAGCTAGTAGGTATATTTAAATGAGATTCATTATAATATATCTATATATAGATATAGTTTGTCGAATAGAAATCTCACTTTTACACGAAAATACGAAATAATGACACATTAACTAATCAATATTATCTCCCAGGTTTCTGTAAGATACTGGCCTATGATAAAAATACCCTCTTAGGGCCGTGTGTAGGCGTTTTTATTTATGAGTTATTGTTTGATACTAATGCAGAGAGAGAGAGAGAGTTTACCATCTCTCATACAATCTAATGTATGGAAGTTGTTTCCCCCTAATTTATGCAATGACTATGTTACTCAATCCATTCAAATGAGATCCCCAATAAGTGTCTACTAACCCTGTTAAATTTAACGTCCTGACAATGCTTAACATAATGTCTAACGTTAGGTAACATTTCTACTATAATTTGTGTTGCAGTTGTCTGCTAAAGTAGTTTATCTTAGTTGAAGTGTTCTGTATATGTGTTTTACCATATACATTTATATTGGACGTAAATGTATGCGAAGTCCGTTATATATACGTGTATATACTTCGAATGTGCCTTGATTATATGTATTTAATGATATAATTGAAGCATAATGATACTATAAATGTTTTATCAATTTTCTAGTTTGTATAATTCTGAAAATTCTGGTTGTAGAAGTTTTGGATTAATGTTTAAGTGTATTAAAGTTCATTGAAGGCAAAACTTTGAGACAATTTTATTAATGAATGATGGTAAAATATAATTTTTGTCATATGTGCCAAATGTATATACCGACTTAAAAATACAAAAAACAAAGAAATACATTTGACAATGTAGGAATGCATTCACTAACTCATCTGCAATGCTGTCTTTTCAGAAGAACCCATTGAGATGCGATCCCCATCAGTTAGCAGTTAGTAAGTTAATCTGTAAATCTAAACAAAGTTGATATCTTTATTTGTTTATTAAATGCATCCAGTACTATTTTATCCATTTTTATTTCAGTCATGAAGAAATCGAGATCGAAGTGGATGAACCTGAACTTATGTAATCATTTAAACTATAGCTTATACAGATTTATGCTTATGTTAGTCACATTGTGAACTCTGAGGATTATTATATTGTCTATTCCACTCAAAGAAATGTTTTTATATTATCGATGTTATAAATTTTGAAATAAAATAATGTTTTTTTTAACTGAAAATAAAATTTTACGAGAAAAACAATCGTTAAAAAAGATTATGTATGAAACTGTGGAAAATCTTGAAAGTAAACAGGTATTAATGTATTTTTATTTGATTATCATTTGACAACTATTTTACATAAGAACGTGTATTTAATTCAAATACGTTAATATTATAGTGTATCTAGCATAATTATAATAATTGCTTTTTGGGTTTTTATTTTTACAAAAATGTTAGTAAATAGTATTATTAAATAGTATTGTACTGCAATAAATAATATAAAGTTGTCAACATTTTCTTTCCACTATGTATTTGTATGTGAATTTAATTACAATGAGAGAACGAAATTTACTATTAATAATACTTTGTGACAAATTTATAGTGAAAAATTAGCAAATAAAATAAAAACATGTATATACGTATACATTTTATATTTACGTTTTATTACATTTATTTTTACATATACATTTTATTTACGTATACATTCTATTTTATATGTATATAAAAACTTAATATAAGCTTATTTAAAAAAACTATCTTAACTCCAACAGGTGTGTATGATGTTTCAATTAGGATTGCTCAATCTAGATAGGCAATTTAATGGATTACTTAAATAAAACATCTGCTATTTTTATTGAAAATGTGACCAGTTAGTTAGTTAGTTTAGGTTCCTAGTTTACATTTTATGGATTTTGAACGAACGCTGTATTTATTATGTTAAAGAATTCTTGCTATATCTTATCGTATTGATTAACGATCGATGCAGCTCATAAAGCAGCCCGCATAAAGATATTTTTTTTATTAAACATGATCCGATATTAGGTAATGTATGCCTGTCGCTTGTATGGTGGACGAAATGGGCCAAAGCAAAATTCACTAGGTAATTAGTGAAAATTACTTTTAAAACGTGAATTTCGCTTTGAAAATTTTAATGAATAATGTTTTGTTTGTAAAAATGGAATTTCGCTAAGAAAAAGGGTACAGTATTAAAAACATTTAAAATCTATTTTCTATCTTTCAACAGACTTCCTGAGGAACCTGATGAACCTCTTCAGCCAAGATATCTGCCTCCAAAAACACCGAATCCCTTGCGAGTAAGATTAGTGACTGAACTTATAGTTTTTTTAGAATTTAGGTTTTATGAATTTTAAATAAATTTATGTTCCTTCATTAAAGTAGGACAGTTTTAGATGGGCATTCAAACAGGTATTATTTAAAAAAGTACTTTATCAACCTTTGAGTTGTGTATCACAATCGTTTTCCATAAAAAAGTTCGATCGAGGGTTCACAATTTACTTTAATGTTTAAAAAGACCAATTTTGAAATTGTTGATTACAATAATTTGTTCGGGAATTTATAAATTTATTTTTAGAAGATGTACGGTATGTTTTATGAGTTCCTATAATTAATAATGAATTATTTGTAGAATATGTAGAGAATAGAAAGAATATACATATAATTTAAGTGTGTATCTAGGTAACTAAGATATATTTAATAACTTTTAAATCTTGGAATCGCCTACAGGCAATCACGGGCTATCAGGGAAATGTGGTTGTTATTCCTCGCTTAACCACGAAATCATTTAAACTAAAATATTTGTCAATTTTTGTTGTTAAAAAGTTGCGAATACTTGATCTTAAATGATCCCATTGTTAAGGGAGATGTAACCTAACGTCCACATTTACCCGATTGCCCCTTGATAACTCCTATATAGGCGATTCCGAGGTTTAGGAATTATGCGCAATAAATAAAATCGGCAAATATGGTGTTTATTTCCGGTTTGGATAAAGTATTCAGGTATACAGTAAGTGGTAATAACTCCCAACATAGAAATTTAGCTCTTAAACTATGTTATTTATTCCAGTTTGCTGTTCAAAATGGGAAAATGCCCATTAGATAAACTAATTGAATATGCGGTTTTGCATAGCAACCAGCATAGAGACAACACTGTATTATTTCTTTTGTGTTTAACAGACAGCGTTATTATACACAATGAAAAATAAAATAAAATAAACAAATATTATGGTATGTAGTGTTTTACAAATTATTTTAAGCATATTTACTTAAATCAGTAATCAAAATTACATAATAACTACCTATGGATCGAAATGTATCATTGGTTTATATAGTGTACGTTCTGAAATATTCTTTTTACAAGAAAACTTGTTTTATGCCTTGTAGGATGCCCGGATGTCCTATGACTACAGCAGTTTCTCTCAGGATCAATTAAGAGCCATATTTAATAGAATCGACAGTGACAATGACGGGTGAGTTTGATGTCGCATCATGAATTCATTCTGACCATTAAAGTGTTTTTACAGAGAGTGTATTGTATATTGTATATCAATATATTATGCTTATTATCAAGGAAACAATTCTACTTCTCATTAAACCCTATCCATACCGGTGTGAATTTTCAACAAACAAACGGAGCAATATATGCTTCTGTGACTTTTCCTAAAATATAGTTTTATACATTTTAGCACTACTGTACACCCTGGTCACGTGACCTTGGTAATAATTATCGTTTATGTAAAAAATAAAAATAAATCTTCAAATTTTCAAAATGAAATGAAATTCTTTTACTTTAAATACTTAATAAAAATTAATAATTGCTCGATATTATACTATAATATTTGTGATGTATTGCTATCTTGTTGATCAAAAAACTAGTTTGTTCTAAAAAAACATTTTTTGGGGTAGTATTTAAAAAAAATGTAATTTTTTTTCTTATAAATAATTTATTTCCTCTTTTTTCGACGGAATGTGTTATAAAACATCCTCGTTTACCTATATGCCAAGTTTCCAAACTCTACTGGATGCGTAAAATAGCCCGGTATGGATAGGGTTATGATAAATTCGTTTACGTATATTTCATACATGCATTTTGAATTATGAATAAATATAGTTGAATTAATTAATACAATATGCATGGTTATCTGCCCAGTGGATATACATATATGTTGACTAAATCAAATCTGTTAGGGAAAGTCATGAAGTAATTATTTGTCTGTCAATAAAGTATGCCAAGTAAATATATGGGCATATAGCGCAAGCAAGTCTAAGTGACTTTGATGCATCATGTATATTTCTAGTTGTTACTGGTTGTTACTGGTTTTCTATTGCTTATATAACTTATACTACTAATATACTTTGTTACCTTTTAGTAAACTCGATTTATTACCATTTGAAATTCTCCTATTTAATGTATATAAAAATGTTATGTATATGAAATTACAAGCAAAATATGAGCAATTTGTCCAAATACTAAAAGTGTTCCATCTTTAAAATCGTTCTGGTTTAAATAAATAATTTTATTAACTTTTCAAATATATACGTAGTCATGCAATATTCAGTAGTAACTCAAGGTGTCAGTGTTTCTAACGCATAACATATATGCAGTACTCTATCTGGTTATATTATTTCTAATGTCTTCGATGCTATAATTCACGTCCTTATGTCCATGAACATCGTGATCTAGATATGTCAATTATCACCAGATCAAGAACGAATTACCGTGCAATCTTTCACAATCGGAGTTGTACTTTGTGAAACACGTGTTCGACATCACCAATAAAAGTACCTTTTTTGGATTCAGTGAATTCGTTCGACTGCATCTTCTCTGTCAAAAGATCGATCGCCTCGAGTAAGAGACTTGATATTCTCAATAAATATTTAATTATTTTTTCTCATATCTATTAGAAAAATGCTATGTGATTCTGTAATAATCTTTGCTCTGGTCGGAAAAATTGAGTATTGTTTTGAACTATTTAATTACAAAAATAAAACACATTCAATGTTTTTATAAACTAGGGCTCAATAAGTGAATAGCGTTTAAGTGAATATAATATACAATTTTGTATATACTTAAATAGTATAACAAATGAATAAAGTAACATAGAATAATATAAAATAAGATTACACCATCACGAAGATTTCTTTGAGTGGATTTTTGAAAGTTTTAATGTGTGAGATTATACCCACAGTTCGTTTGACAAATAATAATAATAATAATATATTGTTGCAAGAGTTTCGAAAATTAGAATGGACTGATATAACACAGCGTTTCTGAGACCAGTAATTGGTAACGCAATATATATCTTGCACATAACACTGAACGGATTTGTAAACCTTATCTTGGTGAAATATACCAGCGGATAAATTTGAATTCCCTTTAAACTATTTGCCTATTTAATAATAATAAATAATAAAAATAACAACAACAGCATGCTTACTGTGATAGTTTTAATAATTTACATTTACCAATATAGCCTGAGAAGATACAAGAGGAAATCTTGGTTCCATGTTTCTTATTCGGTTAATCGAATTTGACTCTGACGCTAAATACATTGAATAAAACCATGGGTACCAATAGTTTTATCAAACTTTATCATCAGCTAAATGTGGTGTACGAGATTTAAATATTCTGCATTGTGAATACAACTCGAAAAGTATTGGTGCATATACGTACACTGCTATTTTGGTATAATACTAATTAATTTTTCTCAATCGCGATTCCATTTTGCACTTTCTGTAGACGCAAAATACATACAGTGATGATGCCAAAATGTTTCCCTTTTACAAATTTCTATTTCTATTAATGTTATTGTTTTCAATAAAACGACATGCATTTAGTTGTACAATTTGTTATAGTGCATTTGTAGTACACTTCTGACTCTGTATAACGCATTTACTCCAATTTCTGACACAATTTTGTGCTTCGATGATTCTATTTTTTGCAATTCAATTTGCTTGTAAGACATTCTCAGTATAATTAGTCTAGGCGTCTTGTTTGGATTCGTAGATATATAATTGCTTTTATCATGCGTTAAGACTTATCATATGTAGTACATACATACATATTAGTTTTAATTATGTACATCCAATTATCGTTCAACTAAATATCCTTTAAGACATCGCTTGCTACAAAGTTAAACGTTGTAACTAAGTTTCAGAATTTCAATTAAAATATGATTATCGACACCTTTTAATACTAGAAAGGTTTCGTTTCCATACAACTTCGTCTCTTTATATTTGTCTCAATTGTAGCTATTAACATTTTTACTATCTTCAAAAAGTTTCAGTTCCACTTGAATTAATTATATACTTCTATTCACACCACGTGTGTAAAGATTACATAAATTGCTTCTATACAATTAGTCAACACCTTTTTTGATTATAATATATGTATGTATAAATTTTTAAACATATACTATATAGGTATATTATATTGAAAAAACTACAGCATGGTTGCATTTTCAAGTGGCGTTTTTTTATTCATTATTAGTATGTTTAAATTGATATATGTGCATTTATATGGTATATTATATTTTGAATGGTATGAGTGACGTCGTAACAGCTGTATATTCGACATTATCAGTTTATAATGTTTAAAAAAATGGTGTTTCACTTATAATTGATTTAAAACTGACAATTTTTGTGTATATTAAAGAAAAGGCAACTCCAAAGCAAATCGTTTAACTATAAAGTACGGTTTATGCAAAGATTACGCTTACCTTTTGAATACTAAATATAATTAAGAGGTTGGGAATATATACAGTTGTGTGTTATTTCATATTCTTGGCATGTATTTTATAAAAATGTCTAGTTGTACTCTTTTTTTAGGGAATCGTGTTTGTTCAAAATTTTGAAATTAAAAGTATATTTTATTATAATATGAGAGTATTTATTATTCTTATATTTCATATATACTTAACGTTAAAAGTTAAAAGTTAAACGATGTATTATGCGCATTTATTTTTAGTGGTCAGCTTCGAGAGGCCTTCCAGGGAATGCGGGATATTGATCTAAACGACATACTAATTCGATTTGTGGTTTGTGATCTTATCTTATCTTATATATGTTCCTATTATAATGACAATATTTATCATATTTCGTAATCATTTTTGTATGTCTACCTGTAGTTACATACCTAATATTTACTACTATAAGTAGTATGGTATATATTGCAGAGTCAAAGTATTTTGCTTTTATGATGCGGAAAAAAGTACTGATCACTTTTTTGAAAATGAAAGAAAGAAAAATCACTCATAAAGTAAAATAAATCTAACAACATTTAATAAAAAACCAGAGCTTTTAAACCAAACAAAAGTTCATAATCATCATAAGTGAACAGAAATCATAAATTTCAATGTACAGAAAGAAAGAGAGGGAACTGGAAAGATACTAAAAGCTATGTAAAGAAAGTTATGTAATAGAGCCAATCATTAATTTACTAGTAGAGATGTATAGAGGATAGAAGCCTGAATTGAGAGTGAGAGCGATGTTCTTATTATTAACAATAAAAACAGATTCGATCATTTTACGCGTTTTAGCCTCACTCAATGATGTATAATCGAAGCATTAGTAAAATCAGGGGAATGTAAAGTGTTATTGACATGAACAGAAATACCATTGTCAGTTTTGTGATGCAAAATATGTTTATGATGTTCATTTGGATGTATATTTAAATCTCTACCGGTTTCACCAAAGTAAGATGACGAACAATTATTACAATTCACTTTGTAAATACCTATTTGAGGTTTAAACGAATAAAAATTATTGCTGACTAAATTAGCGCGAAGAGTATTGGGATATTTAAAAATAATACCAGATTTGCACGAATTAAAAAAACAGTGGTTAAGAAAGCGATGAAAAAGTGATTGATTTTATTCGAAGATGAAAAAGGAGAAGACGTTATTCAAAACATGTTCAGGATATCCAATTTTAGATAAAGAATTACGAATATAACTGAATTCAGCCTGGATAAAATTGGGGCTAAGATTCTAAAAGCACGGAGAAAGAGACCTTGGGCAACCGAAGTTTTTATATTTAAACCGTGAAAAGAGAAAAAATGTAAATAAGAATTACTATGCGTAGGTTTACAAAAAACATTAACTTTGAAAATACAAAAAATTGCTGATAAAACTAAAAAGCTATTTTTAGACGCAAGCTCAATTAAATCCAAAAATTAATCAATCGAAATTGGGAGAATAGGATTCACGGTAGAAAGTTTGCGTTTAAAAAAATGTAAGGTAGGAAGCAAAGGAACAGTTTGCTTATGGTTTACCTAAAATTCACAAAGATAATTCTCTGTTGCGTCCCATTATTTCTAGTCGTAACTCTCCCTTATATCGTTTATCTAAAATGTTAGCTTCTAAGCTTTCCCCTTATTTAGGCTCTTTTTCGGATTCTCATTTAAAACATTTTGTCGATCTTATTTCTAGATTAAATCGTTTTAAAGTAGTCAACGGCAATTTTATATCTTTTGATGCTCAAACGCTCTTTACGAATGTTCCTTTGCTTCCTACCTTAGATTTTAAACGCAAACTTTCTACCGTAAATCCCATAGAGTAATTATATACAGAGATTTCACTCGTATTGATTCTGTATACAGTTCAATACTACTATGTTGATACCCG
>JAYRBW010059136.1:0-10823 GCA_036023295.1 Invenusta paracnida | reverse complement strand
TATATAAATTATTTTAGTTTTATATAATAAACAGATATCTATACAGCCGCGCATCCTTTTCGGTATAGCCTATATATAGTGAAAAATGGACATTTAAAAAAAATTAGTTATATACACTAACATATAACCCATCCAATTAAAAAAAAAATACAGCATTAAAAAAAGTCAATTTTTTTGTATATCTCTCCTTAAAATAAGAAATAGAAGAATACAAAACTAGTTTTTATACAATATTTGTTTTATTTATTACAATTATTACTTTATTTTATCTCACTATGATTAAAATACATTTTATAGCATACTGACGCACGTAAACTAATAACAGAGTGAAGTTGTAATTTTCGGCAAAAGAGTATTGGATTATTACATTGTCATTATTTATAGGTCAGTTCTAATATATATTTTAGCAGGTTATAAACTCATATATTTTACAGTCGAAAATAGTGAAAACGGAAATTCACTATAGAAGTAGACATACGTCTCCATGCTATACTAAGGATGAACGATGAACGATGAACGATGAATGATGAAGCATGAACGCATTAATCATTTCTATATATGACATGTCCACAATGAAAATACTAATAATAAGTTATGTTTTGGGATAGAAAAATCATGTCGCTGTAGTTTAATACACATTTCACTATTTTTGGTCGATTTAACTGTTGGTGTTTATTAAAACTTTAGGACGGTTTTGTAAAAACACGAATACATATTTTATTTTTTCCAATTTATGCTTACCTATTAAATCATTTTAATATATTTAAATACACGTAATAAGATCCTTTTTTTTAGGGTATTTAGTTAGACGAGACCAGTTCAAAAATCCCTCCCGGGAATACACAAATTTAATTATAAATGAAGTTGTTTTATAATGAATTTGTGTACAAAAATTTTATTTTTTAAAACATTTCCCATTTAAAAATCGTCAGGCAAATTTTGATATATGACAATTTTACTAAACGAAAGAGTTATTTATTTTTTAGAAAATATTGACATAAGTATTGTTTGTAACATGGATTTTCGATTTGTTTTTGTAATTAAAATAAATATACTGAATTGTTATTGTTATTGCACGTAACAGTAATGAACCAAATTGGTAAAAAAAAGTACTAATAATTATTTAATAAAAATAATCTTGAAATGCGATTTCTTTCTAATAATATATATTTTTCATTTTGATTTAGTATTTATCCGAATTTATACATGTATGCGTAATTTTAAATTAAAAATGAGTTGTAAAATAATATTATACATTTTAGGCATCCTACAAATTTGAACACACAATTATGTTTCAATATTTTTCGATATAATTTCTTTAACAAATGTCCATTAGTCATGCTTTGTATAGATGACATTTGATTACAATGCATCCTGCTTTATGGAACTTTCTTCCATTTTTATAGAGCTTTACTTCGAGTATGATTTATTAGATTCTACGTAAATAGTTATTTTTCTAACAAGATATAAACGAATGAATCTATGTTTCCAAGGATACTAAACTCTCTGTCGTCGTGATTTTAATTTACTTTTTCATATTTGAAATAGCCATAAAAATTATAAAAATATATACAATGTAACGAGTTTATACATTGTCTGGTATACTGGTAGTTAGATTTTAACATGCTGCCGGATGTTATCAATAATTGTAATCTAACGTAACATAACAATTGCAATTTGATTTGATTGTTACTAGTGTGCATGTTATAATGATAACAAAACAAAAACGATAGTCGATCAAAAATGAAAGCCATGAAGCGATTTCAGTGAATTATACGAATTATACGAATTATACGAATTTTATGAATTATTCGAATTATATGAATTATATGAATTATTATTATTATATTAGCTGGCTATTTATATGTCTCTGTAATATAGATATATATGTGTGATTTATATATAAATTCTAAAGTACATAAAAATAAATTTTCAAATGAAATTTCTCTCTGATATTAAGTGTATTAATTTTACTATTATATATTAATTAGCGTTTGGATAACTTTCTTAGTGTGACAAATTTCTATAATTTAGAATAAGTTATTTCAGTAATCATATGAATTAAAACCGATTGTTTTGGAATATAAAAATCAGATTTTGTTGTGAATGCTTTATTAAATCACAAAATCGATATAATAACCTTAAAATGTTTTGCCATATCAACATATTCCACTTTATATTGAAATAGTACATTTTGGTTTAGTTACATGACTTACTTCGATGTAGTTTTTCAGTCTGATGTTTGGCTATTATTTTCGATATTGGTTGGTAATGTTAAGTAAGACTATAATACTTTATTTTATATTAAATAATACGTCGCTTCTGCCAAAAATATAAATTTTATGAAAAATTATGTTTGTATCAATCAAGACAGCTGACGAAAATGGATTTAAAAATATTATGATGTGAAGAAACACTGTTTTGTAAAAATTGACTTCTTTCAAATAGGTATCTAGAGACATTTAAAAAAATAAACTTAGGTGAATTGTGTTACTCCACACTTGACAATATCAGAATTAAGCCTTTTAATAGACTCTAACCTGATTTCTTAGTTCTCAAATAATATAGACCTATTATCCTTAGCAAAAATAACTAGAGCTGTTAGCATCTTTCAAGATAATTCCTGAGGCATTTGCTTATTCTTGGCTTGGTGATGCTATCGCATCGTCTAATTACTTTCTTTTAGTATATTCGTTTCGACCAATTTACTTCAAAATATACACCAAAGAGATATATTTGAATAACCATACGCTCGTTTTATTATCTATTTACAAAAAGCACACACAAATTCAATGGTATGTAGAAAAAAAGATAAACAGAAAATATATACATATAAAAACCTGTTATTAGGTATTCACTTAAGTAATCTATAGATCATCGTGCATTTTTCGTACATAGTACTTATAGCTATCTACACAAGTAACACTACCACCTTCATTATTTATTGATAACCTTTAATATATCCACTTATAAATAGATAAATTTAGTTTCGTTTTTGTATATTTTGCACTGATTAAATTAATCTTGATCATCTTCTGTATTTAATCCGATTATAATGTATAGGTTTATTTTAATCCTGCTCGCTTACTATAATATAACGAATACTTCCGCTAGCAAGTATAGTACACAGGGAATATTTCCCAGAATCTTTAAATATATTTACTTTAATAAAATAATTTGTTTGGAATGTGAATGAAGCTCATTTAATTTATTGTTATTTTAGGAAAATTATCATCTTGGTCTTTTCACTAAACTTTTAATTAAAACTAATGTTTCCGACATTTCTTCTGCAGACATTACATGACCCAACTTTATCAAAATTGTCTCCTTCAGTTTAAAAAAATTTCCACTTTTATTTTACTGTGAGAATATAATTAATGGAAAAGTAATAACCACCTCCTCCATTCTCATTTAAGGAAAATTTTCTATTTGAATCGATATAATCGTAATTAACACGTCTAGTTTAAAATGTTATTCTTTGGTTAAATAATTCTCGAAAGTGATTAAAGAAAATATCGCATATTGTTCACACCGAAATGTGAATTATATTAAATGATCATTAAGTACTAGTACATATTTCAACATTTTCCATTTCCCTTGTGATTTAGACGAGTTTATATTTAAAAGTACAAAATGCATTAATTAAATTCGTCTGGTTAATAAATTAGAAGTAAGTGAATTAAAAGGAATTATTAGGAATTGTAAGATACGACATTATAGCTTAATTTGAGAAATTGTGTGAATATTAGATAAAGTTTTAAATACTCGTTGCTGAAAAACGGCATATTATTTCAGAATTTTCAATTATTTTAAAATATCGGTTGAGGCAAAATATTCCTCTTTTGTGTATTAAGATGTGTATTTTACAAATCTTATTGCATTAAAAACTACATTTTATAACTTTTTCAAAAATAGAGTTAACTATTTAAGACAAAAATGTAAATTTATATTCTATATAATACCAAGATTACTAAGTTTTAAACAAAGGAATTAAAGTTAAAATTTGCAGTAGAGTTAAAAAAGAACATTTCTTATTTGGATATCTTCTTCTCTTCGAGTATCTTAAGAATTTTCAGTTTGAAGACTTCTGAATATATTATAAGGCGCTTACATTTCACACTTATCACGTATCAGATACAGTAAGTGTAAAATAAAACCTACAATTGTAAAATAGAAAATTATGTGTGACTTTTGACATTATAATTTTTATTCTTTTAATAGGGGGTTTTTAGGTCTCTTTTTGATAAACACTGACATTAGTGTGTTTGAGTAAGTAATTCTCTCTAGTTGTTGTCCTTTAAAGTCTTTGATTTTCATTAAGCATGACGAATTTGATTTCTCATGACGAAATATCCGCAATATTAAACAAATATCAGAAAAAATGTAGACTTTTATTTTCTACTCATGTGAGAAACCTTTGAAATCAAAACTAATTATTTTTTTATCTATTGAAATGTTTTAATTAATTAATACTTATACCTATATCATTTTTTTGTTATTTTTTATATCCTAACTCAAAGTAGTACTTCAGATTTTTAACATATCAATTTATGCTGTTTCTTTAATGAACATTCATGATTAACCTCTAAACATTGTTAGCTAAAAAATTATACCAGTTTACATATGAATTTCTATAATTTACAATAAAAACACTATGTATTCCAATAAAATAATTAATTATATTATAATTATTGTTTCTTTTTCATCCAGTTATTAAGTGTCAAATATTATATCCTATTTGTTGCTTTTGTTACGTAAAAACCGTTGATATGTTTTTATCTATTCATACAGCTAAACAGATTGGCAGTAGTTGTCATGAAATATATTTGACTTTAATATTTATTATTTTGTAGTTTTTCGTATTTACATCCCAGGACAAAAACAATTATTTATGTGGTATAATTTAATTTTTGTCTGCAAATGTATAATAACAAATTATTTATAGTAATACAAAGTTTTATTCAGAAATATTAATATAAAAATCGTATAATTGCATAATATATACCTTATGATATAATTACGTTCAATACAATTAGGGTTCGTTAAGTGGTGAGTATTTTAATCTCCAGGGATCATCAAAGGAGAAGCCCGCGTTTCCATCAAAACGTACTATATTTCTTGAGAGTTTATAACATACGTTTAGTTTTAGTTTTAAGTATAATTTGTCTTTGTTTGATGAACAATATAATAAACAACACGACGCCCTAGAGTTGGTGTCAATAGCAACTCATCAGCGCAGTTAAGTTGTCTATTTCCCAATATAATATCTATTCTGACTGGACCCTTTCTTCGTAGTTTATTTTCTATCTCTTCAGTTTATTTATCATGAAACATTCCTCGTTGAGCACAAATGTTGTACACATTTCCATGTTTCCGAGAATTCTTAGATAAACCATAGATTATTATTAGTAAAACAAGTCAACTAATAATAAGCTGTTTTCTGCAAACAGTGAATTAATTTTATATAACATATCTTTCAAACAGAAATGTAATTATTATTTTAATAAATATATAAACACATAGATGGTTATTTGTTTTCTGAACAGCTTTGTGTATATAGTTTTACTTCATTTATTCCGCCCTTCGGTTAATGTCATTATAATAAGAAAGAAGTTGTACACATGTCAAATGCTATTATTTTATTTTTTTCAAACGAGGTACATTTTTATTTTGAGTTTGTTTTAGAGTTTCTATTAGTATTGTAAAACGTTTCTCTCAAAACATTGACTAAAAAATATCTTAAATATTTTGGTTGATATTTAACAAAATATTGTTGATATTTCGTTCAAATTATGTAATAAAAAGAGTTATTATTAAATGTTGTTAATAGATTGAAATGCTCAATTATAGATACTATTTGAATTAAATCGATTGACAAAAATTAATAAAATAACAAACTATAGTAATTGTTATGTTGCATGTTTTAGGTATATTTCAACTACAGATCAGCAGGCACGAGCACAGAACAAACGAATACGCAAAAACACTGTTAAAAAAACCCTAAAAAGTATTATGAGCATTGTCACGGGAAGAAAGCTTCAATATTTTGATCATATCGACTTAGAAATACCACGGAATAGGAGGGCTTTAGGAAAGATTGTGGAACTCCGGATTATATCACAAACATCAAATGAATAATCAAAAATGCATCGAGTACATGTAAAGTTTATACATTTTATTTATTGACTACGCCAAGCAATTTGATATTGTAATTAAGGCATGATCGAATTTGAGACATATTTAACAAAATGAGATTCCAATTTTACATGAATGAACTGCTTAGATCGCTCAAATCCAGTAAGAGCTCAACCACCAGAACAGGAGTTGGAGAGGGCCAGAGAATGGTTCGAGATAGACCATGTCGTTCGGCAAGGATGTTTTGCTTCTTCATACCTATTCAACACATACGCCGAAGGCATAATGTGCAACGCTCTTCATGATCTTGATGGGGATTGTAAACTAAATTGGACACCTATGAACAAGCTCTTTTATGCCGAAGACACGACCCTCGTTTCTACATCACATGAAGACATGGCAGACACTCATGGAAAAGGTACGCGTAGCTGTGAAGTTGTTGGTTTGTTCCTGAACATCAATAAAACGAAAACTATACAAGTGGTTTGATGCATGGTCGATGCACTTAACAACTTATGAAAGCCACGAAATCAGTCTCAAAAACAAGATCAGACTTATAAACTGCCAACGTTTTTTCATATTTGCACGAAATAAGGATGCTAATTGCAGACTCTGACCCAAACTTACAAGATGAAGATAACGACGTTTAAAATATTACAGATCGTTAAACGATTGCATGCTAGCCAAAATAAAAAAGTCTGCTGAACATTGTCACGGAAAGAAAGCAAACATATTTTGGCCATGTCTCTCGGCGTGGTGAAGAATCGATAGAAAATATTGCGATGCAAGGACGTGCTGAAGGAAGAAAAAATCGGGGCAGACCAAGAATCAGACAGATAAATCCCATCAAGGTGGTAGCTGGCCGAACAACAAAGCAGCTGAAAACCATGGAGACGGATAGAGATGGCTAGCGATACGAAACATTTTGAACCACCAAAGAACGGTTACAAACCTGAAGGTTCTATGACTATAAAAGAATTGACTAAGAAGGACATTTTATGAGATAACTACTAATATATATTTGAATAAAACTTCATCAAAATTATTAAATCAAAATAACTTTTTAATGTTGAATTTTATAAAGTGGAATCTCATTATTTTATCGTATGTATTTATTGTGTACATTATTTATAGTAGTAAAATTAAATATTTGTTTGTATCGTAGATTTTAAAATAGGATCATTAAAAGAATAAATAAGGATCTACTTATTTAAGATTGTGTGGTTAGCCGTATATGTGGTTGACCTTTTCATTTTAACATTGTAGCGGGATTGGAAGAAAAGAGATTATATTTAAACTATACTTGTAAATCCTCAGTTTCTTATTTATAAATATATAAAGTATTATTAATGTTTACATCTGCATCATTTGTTTTCTAAACAGCTTCATATATGAAGCTGTTTAGAAAACAAAGAATCAATTAACAGAGAATCAATTAAGTAAAAACAAAGTATATGTATACTATAGTATACATATACCTTTTTTACTTAATTTTTTCTCCCTTAAAGCTATTGTCAAATTGTCTATTAAGTCTGAAAGAACAAAATGCCCTCATGTTAAATGTGATATTTAATTATTTTAAAAATAGGTACATTTTTATCTTGCACCTGTTTTAGAGTTTCTATGTGTAGGTACAGCATTTCTTTATTTCAAAATTATCTTAAATATATTTACTCGAAATTAAACAAAATACCTATATTTGATACTTCGATATAAATTATGCATGAATAAAAACTGTTATTATTAAATGTAATTATACATTGAAATGCATATTTATGGATTTATTTAGTCTTTGAACCAAATCTAATTATAAAAAGTAATGGAATGAAAATAAAACATTGAACTCTACTAATACATCACGTAATCTCCTCACATGCTTCTATTAATTGGTTATATATAAAGTTTTGTTAAAGAAATCAAGCTTGAGATATTATGTAATAAATATTAATATCATATCATATTATAACTGTGGTGTATATTATGCTAGGACTATTGAACTATATTTGAACTATAACAATTCTCAACTCTTTGTATTCAACATTATTTTCTAAGTGAATGAATTATATATTTTAATTGATGATGAAATAAATAAATAAACGGGTATTTAATATTTAAATGAAAAAGATACCTAATATAAATATACAAAAACAATTAATAACCATTAAGTAATCATTTAAAAAATAATACTATTAAAATAAATAAAAACTATTTAAAAATACTACATGAATAATATTAAAAAAACATTATTTTAAAATAATTTTATCTGTAAATAAGTTTTAGAAAGACATGGTATAATCATATCTCATCTACGATATGTTGATATCTTTAATGTATTATTTTGTTATTATTATTTATATATATATATACTAATGGTATTATGAAAATTGAATAATTAATGCTTAATAATGATAATTAAAACTTATAATATTGCACATACATTTATAAAACTAAAGATTACGTATACTTTAAACAATAAAATATGCTTCAATAAATTATCATTACTATAATAGAAATATAACCATTATGTATAAAGCATTATTAAATTGATTAAGAAGTGTTATTCCTATAAATGCATAATTTACATTGCCAACAAATAGAAACAGTTATTTAGCTTGATCACATATAGCTTGATTTCATATATTCAAAAATATCATCAGCGAGATAAATAGTAACGAAGTACATCGCTAACAAAAATGTCTTAATTATCAAATGTATCGCTTTCTTTACTAAAGGAACATTATTTTCATAAAAGGAATGAATAATTTGAAATGATGAATAGTTTAATAAATAATTCAAAAATACTTAGGTACTGATAAATGTTAAAATATATATATTCTCTATATATCCACTTCAATATATTATTATATAATAATATGAATGTTTACAAATAATTAATTCATACCTGTATATGAAACAAAACGTGTATATATATATAATATATAGATACTATCAATACATCTTTTAAATATTGGAGGCTAAATATTATAATCATCTGAGTTAGGTATTAAAATGCTTTGTTGTGTGGATGAATATATTTGTTGGTGTGCTATATACAAAAAGTATGTGCTATACCGACCTATTTAATAAGATGACATTATTTGTCAAAATGGATTTAATTAAATTCATTTTATGAATTCCGTTTTATTAACTTTGTAGCAAATACGTTTTGTTTGTATGTGTGTATACACAGATTTTACAGTCCAATTTATTCTATAGTATACATGTATTTATAAGAAAACTATACATATATGTACATATATGGCATGATGCATGAAGAGGGCCATGTTTGGTATATGATTAGTTTTTTCCTTTATGGCGATAAATATCTTAGACCACGCGTATACATGTAGATATCATAACGTCATTAAATTACTCTTAAAATACAATATAACAGCTTTACAATCGGTATACTTTTATATACATAGTATGTTTAAATAGGTACACACAGTCGTTTTCATTTCATATACTTTGTAAGAAAAATGTTATCATTATAATATAAATTTTAGTGCTTGTTATAACTGTAAAATAAAGAATTTTGGAACGCGTTTGCTACTTTGTTTCTATTCCTCATGTTCTAGTTAGATATGGTATGTAATACAGGTAGGCGAAAATGTCAAGAATGTGTATAATTAAATTAAAACGAAATCGTCAAAAGGTAATTTTAACAGAATTTAAGTAGTTTATATTTCCGATATATGTCTAGAATTCACCAACATATATCAAACTTATTCCTGAATCCATTAAATAAAATCTAACATATTTTCGAGTTTTTATGTATGGTACTGTATTTAGTGCATTTATTTTACTTTACCGTGCACGCTATAACTTCAATGAATTCAGTTTTAAGTTGAGTTATACTTTGAGATATTAGCGTTCAGTATTATCACATAAGTATATATGCAATATTTTCGATATTAAAAGACTAGATGATAAGTGTCGCAATTCGCGATAAATATCAATTTAAAACAGGATATATGTATATTAACTATCTTCCTCCGGTTAAATACAGCGAAAATTACCGACTCTAGTAATTAATATTACGTGATTTCAATTTATCTGAAATATTTTGCATTAATTACGCGTACGAAACAAGCTATAAAGGTAAATAAATATGACAATTTACAATTAACATAATCGTTTCGTTTACATATAAAATGCTGCCATTTAATACACTACAATAACGTATGTATAATATGTCTTTTTAGTTGGGCCTCTATGTGATACTTTTCAAGCTTTTATATATTAGACTTAAATTATAATTAATGAAATATGCACTAACTAAAAGTAATATTTTATAATTATTAATGAATTCAATAGTTAAATAACCTAAAATGATGACATTTATAATTTGTTTTAAAAAAATATTTAATAAATTTACTTTTGATTTCTTTTAAATTGTATTTCTTGTTTCTAATAAGATTATAGAACTAAGGTAATAATTTAACATAATATATTGGATTTTTTGCTTATATAATTTCAACAGTGATTATTAATTGATCATTATAAGTCATTATCAAAATGCGTTAAATTATTAAATATATGTGTGTACTTACGAAATTTCTATTCATGTATGGCGTATTATATTATAAAAATAAAAATAAAAATAACCCTACATGAGATTATTTCCAAGATTATAATGTTAGTGTTTTAAACCTATCTGAACCGGGGGGGGGGGGGGGGGGGGTTTT
>JAYRBW010059125.1:0-10823 GCA_036023295.1 Invenusta paracnida | reverse complement strand
TACTATACTATACTATACTATACTATACTATACTATACTATACTATACTATACTATACTATACTATACTATACTATAATATACAATACTATACTATACTATACTATACAATACAATACTATACTATATTATACTATATATATACTATGAAATCTTATTAAAAAAATAAGGCTTAAAAAATGATTGAGATTTTTTAGTTATAGGTAAACGAATAAATCATTAAAAAAATAATGTTTATTCAAAAATGTTATTTCCATATTCTTAGAAATGAAGCTACAGAAAATATGTAATATACTTATAAAGTTGACCGAAGCTGTAATGTATACCTATGTTTTTGTTTATTAAGTATTTACATGTTTTTCTCAATATTTGTACAACAAATTAAAAATACTAACAAAGTACCTAATCAATGCGTTATCACTAACATGAGGTAAAAATAAAATATTCACTAAAAGTACACTTAGAACAAATACTTGGTAGTAAAACAATTATATTCTTAATTGTATATTTTGGTACATGTATTATATGTGTGTAATAATATACATACGCCTATTTGAACAAATCTTTTTTGTCCTAATTGTTTACATTTATGGATGAAATTGATAATTGTAACGTTCAAGCAATTGAATTTTTTATTGATAACCGATCTAACAGATATTTTTGTGCCATAACTATATCTAGATAATATGATTTAGAAACAACGAGTGAAATATATAGGTACATTCATTAACAAACAATTCAAACATATATTTAAAAATCATGGACAAGCCATTTTTATCTAGACATTAAATTTCATTTTATGTTCCTTTAAAAGTTCGTCTAAAAAGCACACATCTCTTCTTCTTTAAGTTATTATAGGAAACAACATGACAAATTTATAGCATAAAAATTAAAGCTATAATTAAAGTGTTTTTGAAATTCGCTTCCAAATATATATATACATAAAACGCCTATACAATTTTTCAAAATAAAAAGATGGAGACTCCTAGAAGAAAGTAAAAATCACAGTGTAAAGATAAATGATATATCTTCCTAAGACGTACGGACGAGTATAAGCTATATTTGTTGATTAGTATCTGTATACTACCATTGTTATCGATGAGAAATTTTTCAATTGCATAAATAAATAAAAAGAACGTGCTCTATTTTTACAACACAGGAATTACAGCATATAATATGTGGTAAATAATTATTAAAAGCTGTTTTAACTATAATATGTAAATCTTCGGGATGACTGCTCAATGTGAAAAAGCCAAAAATATAGTCAAATAAGTCAGGATCAGTTAGACAGCCTCAGCTGGAAGCCATTTTAAAAATAAAATTTAAAAGAATATTTATTAATTAACATTTTTTTAGAAGTCCTGATATGGCATTATCTATCTATAAAAATCTATAGTATATATACTGTATATTAGGTATATTTTCTAGAACTATTAAGATATATGTATGCTTGTTACTAAATAATGAATTTTGATGCAACGTTATTAAATATTCAAATTTTTCTTTAATAATATTGTAATATTACTGATACAATATGAAAAATAAAATCTGCTAGAAATAAAAAAGATTTATCCAGGTTTAAAATAAAACTAAGTTAACATGCATGACAATATGTTATGATATAAAATAGAAAATTGGATAATCTCGGCACCAAAAAATGAAGACCTGTGAGAAATAAATTAAGATTAAAACAAAGATAATAGATTATTTGTAATTATTGTTATATTTTGTTGAATTTGAAAATGACTGTATTCACAACATAATATATATCATATTCATTCAAATCAAATAACTGCTATTAAAAAAATACACAACATAAACAATATCGCGTGTTACGAGTCCAATTTCAGACAGTTCTTTGTTTGTTTGATTTTCGTTAAAGTAAATATAAAGAGGCAAAGAAAATATCAGGTTATATTGACAAAGAACTTATTGTTTCAGGATATTTCATTTGATTATTTAGAAATCTGTTCATTGGTTGTACGGATATTTATAAAACCATCCACTAACAAATCTTCACCATGTAAAGCATTATATACTTACTTGAAAAACATATTTTGAATGTACAGTGAAAATATCACAATATATATATATCATAGCTCTTGTCGTGCTAAATATCCCTGAAATAAATTTATATATTAAATATTTATAATTAGTATTATTTTGAGATTACTTTTTATTATATTTATCTGAATTCAAAGATGGATAATTTTACACATGTTTCTGAAAACTGTAGTGATTTTAACATTGGACAAAAGTGGTTTCGATTAATTAATTTAATATATCTTCAACCGACCGTTTGTGTCATTGGAATACTCTGTAATCTTTTCAGTGTTCTTGTATTGCATCGTTTGTGTCGTAGACCACTGCCAAACCGAATCGTATATCGGTTTCTTAAATATACGAATGCCGTTGATTTGGCCTACTTTGGTGTGATTCTGCCACATACTACCACTTTAACCTGTAGTTATCCTTGTATACCGGATAACTTTTTTGAAAACAAGGCTGGTATGTTTTCTAGATACGTTTACATCTGGATGGGTACCACATTGGAGTTTACCAATGCTATATTGACCGCAACGCTTTGTTTAGATAGACTTTGTTTATTCTACGATATTCCACACTTAAAAATTCGACAAGTCATTTTGAATCGACATTCGAAATATGGAAAATCTAGGGCTATTCGCTTACGTTTATATCTTCTAGTGGTTCTTATTATTGGAAGTATTCTAATATTTCCCAAGGCATTTATGTTCACTGTGGAATACTTCTGTAATGGAAGTATTGAACGAGTTAAGTTATCAAGTTTTCTAGAATACTATCGATGGGTTATTTTCGTTGCTACTTTTTGGCTTCCGGCCGCTGTTATTGTTGTGGTAAATATGATTCTTGCCTTTTATATTCGTCGTATTCAGAATAACACTCTTATAGAAGAAAATAATCAAAGAAGTCATTTTATTGTTCCAAATGGATCATCTCGTCGCTTGTTAATTCATCAACGGACAACATGTGTACTTTTCTTTCTCACTTTCCTTTGGCTTATACTTCGCTTTCCCGGAGCACTTGTAAATGTCATTCGTAATATGTTTACTTTTCGATCATCTGGAAATTTTGATACGTTTATTCACGTGGCTAATATGGCACAGTTGCTGTCAGGATGCCTTGATATGCCTACACAAATAGCTGTCGATCGTGCTTTTCGAAAGGAGTTGGGTCGCGTGACTATTCTTGGTTATTTGCGATTGAAAAAGCGTTTAAAATGTACTTCTTCATCAATGTCAGACCAATTAGATTAATTTATCCTAACTTTGAAACCGTAGATTACGAAACGTGCACAATGTATTTAATCACAAATTATCTATATATTATGTATTATGTACATAAAGTTTGCTCTTTTAAAACCAATTTAAAATTGGGTTTTGTGAATTATACCTATGTGATTCCTTATAGCGATCATTTTGTCATGTTTTTTTTCATTCTACACGTTAAAAGTGCACTTGAGTAATATAAAATTTATTTGTGTATAGTAAAAGTGTATGTAGGTACCTATATTATAGTATACTAGTGTGTGCACTATGCACAATTAAATACAGTATATATGTAGCAACCTAACACGTATAATCTGTATTGTACACATCATCTAATTTTTGTTTTTTATATTAAATTTATTTCCTGTTTCAATTTTTTTAAATGTTGTTTTACACTTATATATGATTATATATTTTTGCAATTCGTGATTTACATTTTCACGTATGTAGACATAAATCGCGGACAACGTAATAATAGAAAGAATATAACATAAATTCAATGTATTAAAACAATTGCGTTGTCATCGGTATAAATATACATAATATGTATAGTAGTGTATTGTGTATAATTGTGTCATTGAAAAAATATATATTTCGAAAAATATATTGGACTATTGAAATCTATGAAAACATTAGTTTTTATATATCGCTCATTATTAACAGCATATTATAAATTGAGAAAAATCAATATTTCCACAAGGACTTCGTTAACAATTATTTTATAAAAATTATAACACCAAAACAATTAAAAATTCATAGAGCATTATTTCTATAGGGTGTGTCAAAAAGTTTTAATGTACCTAGTACCTACGTTCAAAAAAAGAATTTTCCTATAGGAGCTCCAGTTTCTATGGAGGCAAACTACACTACTCCTCCACCGAAGAAACAGTCTGACGCTTTTTCAAAAGTAATAGCTTATGGTGGCTGCGGATAATCAAGGTAAAAATGTAAAACTTTCCAGACTATTATTTAAAGAATAAATGACAATTTTTGTACAACAAAAAATTTGTTAGAATTTGTATGGTAAAAAGTGAAGGAAATCTAACAACGTACCCCTCCAAAGATAGCTTGAAATAATTACGTAAAAACAAAATTTTCAGGTTATACATTTTTTTAACAGCAATATATTAATTATATTAAGGGATACTGTTGTTTGTATGTGATATTACATTCTTAAATACATACATACATACATATTAAGTACATACATATTAAGTGTCCCCATTTTATATACATACATAAAATACCATAACAGCTAAGTTTAATATATTAAATAAATAAAATTTCGAAGTGGAAAATTTCATTAAAAATTAATATTTAATTAGAGTTATATTTACATGTATAAAGACAGTAAACATAGTTTTGATTATTTGAATTCAATTAAATCGGTGATTGCTCACAGAATAATTCTTGATCCAATTTGGCTTGAATCTTAACTTAAGTTCAGATAGGGAATTAGCCTTTTGTTGCAACAGTTCTATTTGGTTTTTGTTTCCTTTGCTTGTCTTAAAATTTAAAATTTATCATATTTAGTGTTGATCTGTCATAAATTATTGGTAATTTATCGTTTAATTGAATGTACCTACTGATTTTTTTACAGAGAGAGATTAATTGAAATTAAAGTAAAAAACAATGATGCATAAATAGATAACTACATACAATATAATGTATTATATAATAGAAATACAAACCTTTATCTTAGAAATGTCTTCAGAGATGTATAGATATTTTTTAGTTTTTAAGATGTTAATTTTTAATTATTCTTTGAGCACAAATTTCCTAAAGTTTATACAACTCCATTCACACGATCTTAAAAGTTCAGCTGAAATTTAATTTCGTTCTCCATGTGCAGTCATTATAGTGTATCACAAGTCAAACACACCCCTTTTAGTGATCAAGCTTTCAAGTTTGGAACAAAGTAGGTATCCTTGTTGATATGAAAACCCATTTCAACCAAAGCATTAACATAAAATATCACACATATATCATGAGGAAAATGAGTTAAAACTTTTTTTAAAAAGGTTACAAAATCACGGTGATGAGCAACTTAACTGTCGTTTAGGTTATAGTGGTTTTCTTAAAATATATCTTATCGAGACATTTGTGCTTTTTTCGTTCTTCTAATCAGGACAGCAACTCTTATTGAGACATCCTATCGGGACTGTCCTGATTAGATATAGTTTTTGTAAACATTTATCGAGACCTCTGTTCCGATTAGAATATATTTTTATACTTCTCAATATTCGTGGCCTCTAAGATATAGTTTACGCAATATACAAATATTATTAAAAATGATCACAAATTTATTATTATCGATCGTTTTTAAATATACATTAAAACAAGTAATTTTTATTTATATATATGTATATATACCTATAGGTATACTTTATAAATATTGAAGTAGGGTACCAAAGAATATAGAGCAAGCGACTAAATTATTAAATATTATAAAATAATATAGCTAATGGTCTATATTCTTTGGTAGGTACTTAAAATATGTTTTCTTTATTTTTTTAAAGTTTAACAATGATAATTTTGTTTTTATATATTTTTAAACCGCGCATTTTAAAATACCTTCATTCATTCTGTTATAAGGCAAAACTTCTAGTAATAATAATACATATATATATATACAACTAAGACTAAGCTACCAGGGTCGAGAGTACTCTATAGACAATAAAAAAAATGAAATAAGTAAGATTTAAGTGCTGCCGAAAATATATACACTATTAAAATATTCAATACCGATTGAAATACTCACTTAGAAAATACCTACTTGCAGGATACTATAGTAAGTTAATACTGTAATATATATATACGATACGGATAATGCTTTCTTGAATAAAATAAACTGTAAATACTGTTTCTATATATATATAAACTTTCTATTAAATCCTCCTATTAATTTTTTTAAAATCTGTAATAATATTTTCACTTACATTTTACCTTACATCACATTTTAATAGATGTAATTTTACATCCTTAATTGTATTTTTCTTGTTTTTGTTTTATTTATGGTTTGAAAATGCTAAGCCATGAATTATTATACATAGAGATTCGACTCTTATTGATTCTGTATGCAGTTTAATATTGCTATTTACCTACACAAAAGAATTTGCAAAGTTGGTAATGTTTTAAAATCTGACAGCAGTGAAATAGCTTATATAATAAAACAGTATTAGATATAAATGAAATGAATTATATTTTACAGACAACGTATTTACTTAAAATTGTTTGAATATATTTGCTCATAAAATTATTTTAATCGAAATATTTAATATTTTTTCCATGCCCATTTATATAAAATTAATTGAAATAAAAAACAAATTATTTACGAAAATTTACAGCGCAATGTATATGAAATCAACATTCTATATATATTATTGCTCTATGTGCTAAACTGTGTCTGGTGATTGCATACTAAAAAATCAAGATCAAATTATTTTAATTATCGATTGAAAAATAGTATATAACCTATCTAATAGGGACTGTCCCGATAAGACATACTTTTACTGAAATGTTATTGCATATGTTCCCACATATATATGACAATTTATACGTTTATCGATGTATGTTTGTGGAAAGTTATTTTGATTTATGCTACTGTTCGTCCATGTGATGTTAGATATTTAATTACGAGTATCAATTGAATTATGGGCGCGAATTGATTTTTATCTTTTGGTCAAATTAAGTTTTTGTGATTGCCAGTTGTCAATTCTGGTATGATGTTTTGTATTTGCCTTGATTGCTTTTTTTAATTTGATTTGAATTCTCCATTGATGAAAATAATAAGTTGTGAAATAAATTAGAAAATGTGGGAGGCTGGAGTGAGCTGGTCGCACGAACGAAAAATTGTGATTATCAGTATTCTTGAGCAGACCCCTGCGAAAGATAGGATTACCAGTATTTTGAAGATCTTGAGGATTGCATGAGGAATCCAATATTTGGTGCGTATAAGTTGTCATCAAATACTAATCAAATATTGAGATAAATTCGTCTAAATTAAATAGGAGCCTGATAGCTATAATGAGTAATTTGTAACTGGTAATAACTTAATAATTTTATAAGTAACCTTCCTAATAACTATCTTGATTGTTTTCCCTGCCTTATTAAGTAAAGAAATTATTGTTAGATAAAAGAGTACTGTTATTATAATTTGATAATTATATTTGATAACACATACAAAAAGTTAATGTTAAATTATTTTAATTATCGATTGAAAAAATGGTATAAAACCTATCTAATAGGGACTGTCCCGATAAGACAAACTTTTTCCGCGATTTTATTGCAATCGAAACTCCCGCCGTGACCTTGATGGGGGCTTCTGCACATGCGCATAATGAGTGTCCCGAATGCGTGTCCTGATAAGACTAAGTAAATTATGCACAAAATATGTCCCGATAAGATATATAGTGTGTGAGAATGATAAAACTGTTTATAACATGCTATACTTTCGTTCGACGGAGAAGAAAACAATGTTGATTTTTGAAATCAGGGCATTTGATTGATCAGTATTTCGATAAGAAATTCGTATGGGTGATTTGTCATTTTGTGTTACTCTTAAATGGAAATCTCTAAGAATGAGAATAATCTAGCAGCACTCCAAGCTTTAAGAAAGCCGGCCAATTTAATACTTATTGTATAGGCACATATATTATACTCAAAATTAATAAACTTATTGTCAACATGCCTCTGAGACGAGTTATAATAATGATTTGCTAATACATATACATACATATCTATACATTGACAAATGCAAATAAGGTCACTAACAAACTTTAGTATTTCTGGAATAGATAAAGGGGTAATAAGACTTTGCAGCATTGCAAATTTCAACTTGTGCTGTCTTCAAAAATGTTTTTTGCTTGTGCACATCAATGTAGATTTTCTTAGATTTGTCTTATTCAATTACTGATGGTGGTTTGACAACGTTAAAAATTCTTTCAAAATCAACAAAACTCATAAAAACTAAAGGTAGGAGGAATCGCTTAGCCCGAGAGTAAAAAAATTGTTTTGTGATGACTATGAAAACATAATTTCGTCGTCGTCATAATGGCCTTATTTATTTCGTCACGAGATATGAAAATGGCCTTATCTTATTTTTAACGAAATGGACATTTTTAAGTTTTCTACATAAAGAAACATTACTGTATCTATTCCTAAAATAAAAAATAAGAAACCGTATTAAAAGTCATAAATGAAAATGGCCTTATTTGTAGGCTCTAACAATCGTCATAACAAATGGCCTTATTTCATATGTGTATCAAACATAGTACACACATTACGAATAGCCTCGATTATCTTTTGGGAATCTATTAAACAGCTAAACAATGACGTCATACTCACACAATAGATCAAGAGATGAACATCAAGAGTATACAAACATACACACATTACTAATAGCCTCGATTATCTTTTGGGAATCTATTAAACAGCTAAGCAGTGACGTCATACTCACACAATAGATCAAGAGATGAACATCAAGAGTATACAAACATACACACATTACTATAATAGCCTCGAGCAACCACAGCAAATTAATGGGTACACTTTTAATACGGTCAGACAGATAAGTAAATAAACGAATCCAGTTCTAATTTACATTATACAATTTTGTTTTCCTAAGTAAAGAGCTCTCGACATGTTTTACAGTCGGGGTAAAAAAATACTGGAACTTGCAAAAAAAGGTAATTTGATTTTTAATTTAATAATAATATTATTATAATTTATTGTGTTGTTTCATGAAAAATACTTATATCTGCTTACATCTTCTATTTCAGCAATACCAAGGTGACATTAAATGATTCAACGTCTAATGTTTCGCATCTAATGTTTCGCTTCTGGATTTTTCTGTCCCCGATGTCGATGTTTCTTTCGACTTCATTGATATTTTTCCAGTTTCGATAGTTGATTTGACAACGCCGTCAGACATCCCTCCAACTTCAACGACAGACAACGTCACTCCTTCAACATCAACGACAGACAATGTCCCTCCTTCAACCTCAACGACAGACAACGTCCCTCCTTCAACCTCAACGCTAGACGTCCCTCCTTCAACCTTAACGCTAGACGTCCCTCCAACCTCAACGTCATCCGTCAGCAGAAAAAGAAATCGATCAGAATTGAATGCGGCCTAACTAGCACAATTATTGCACAATTATCAATCTTTCAAGTATATTTATTGACTACTATTATAGTAGTCAATAAATATACTTGAAAGATTGATTATGTAGAAAAAAAGAAGAAGACTGTTGGAGAAAGGTGCGATTCTAAATTTTGTAACATTGGAATTACTTTCAAATGCAAAGAAATTTCAGAGGAAGAGCGTCATGAGATATTTAGTACTTTCTGGAAGAAAACAAGCTGGGATCAACGACATAGTTATGTCTGCTCTATGGTTGATGTGGAGTTGATCGAAAACAGAAAAGCATATAGATATCATCTCAAAATAAATGATCAACAAACAAGAGTCTGCCGTAAGTTATTCGAAAGTACATTAAAGATACCAACTAGAACAATATCAAGATGGCTGACAACTAGCAAGAATGGAATGTCAGAATCAGTCATTACAAACCAGTTCTAGTAAAAGCTAATGGAAAAGCTCTTGAGAACAATGCCAGGATCGCAAACGCAGATAACTACATAAATGATCTGGATAAAGTGCCTTCTCATTATTGTCTCCAATCATCATCAAAGTTGTACCTCTGGCCTTATGATTTCAAAAGTGTTGCAGACGTTCATCAGAAATACACAAAATGGCTCTCTACTTCATCACCAGCCAAAATACCAATTTCTCTAACAAATTCAAAGGTATGCTGAAAGAAAAAAAAGTTGACATCTGGCAATCACGCAAAGATCAATGTGATACCTGTGATGGCTACAAACAAGGAACAGTCAATGAAGCAGCCTATCATGAACATGTCCAGCTAAAAGATAATGCTCGTGATGAAAAGAATACAGACAAACTGACTGTGGAACAATCGAAGAACATGACAATGGTGACTGTTGATGTACAGGCTGTGCAAACCGTGCCTAAGAAAGAGGCTAGTTGCTTCTACTTCAAAACTAAATTAACATAATTACACTGTATACAAAAACAAAACGAAAGATGTGTGCTGCTACATCTAGACAGAAGTTAACGGTGAATTGGTCTACAGCATTTTTACCTCCTGCCCCTTATAGACTATTTTTATGATGAACTTTTAAAGAAACCACTTCTCGAGAAAGTAATTGTCTGGAGCGATGGATGCGGTTCACAGAATCGAAATGCTACCCTGATTTCAGCCATTGCCGAATGATCAAACAAAAATGGAGTGGATGTTACCTTTAAGTATCTGAAAAAAGTGCATACCCAAATGGAGATGGACTCCGTACATTCAAAAATCGAGCGACGTCAGGACAAAGTAGATTTGGATGTCCCAGCTGACTACTGCCACATAGTGAGTGAAGCACGACAAAACCCTTGTCCTTTCCGATACAAATATTTGAAATATGACTTCTTCAGAAACTTCGAAGT
>JAYRBW010059114.1:0-10823 GCA_036023295.1 Invenusta paracnida | reverse complement strand
TACACCCCCCCCCCCACGCACCAGTCGTTACAAAGTGCACCGGACTCAAAGTACATCTGAGCATGAATGAGCATAACTCCCCCCCCCTCCCGCCCACGCACTGGCCTCGTGCTGCTCCTTCCCTACTACTCATATTAATACTAAGTATTCAAGGGAAAAAAACTGTTATTCAATCAGATGGTAGATTATATTCGGTAAATGTGTTTATTATATTTACCTAACTATACGTACGAGGATGGCCCAGAAGTGTTTGTCCTGTTAAAATTGAAAATTAATAAGAAATTATTATTACTTAGATTTTAGATATGTATAATTATTTAATTCATAAATATATGTTTGTAATGTTGTATATTTAAGCAAAACATTTCAAATAAATAAAATGATTAAATTATATTTTTATAAGAAAATAATTTATAAGAATTAATGACGTTAATATGAGCTACATATATGCTTTATTAATACTATAATTAGGGTCGCGGAGCACTTATGTGCCACCTCCCGTATTTACAAAAATTTCCATTCTCAATAAGTGTTTCTTAAATAAAGTAACACCATTATTGAATTATTTTTAGTTATTCGGAGTGTTAGAAAAAAATACGAACGTACTTATTTTAATCTTTTTATATATATATTTTTTTATATATTTCTATGTTTGTTAGCAATTGGTAGATAAATTAAAATTATACTTGTAGAATAATGGGATGTTTGCTTAATGCATCAAAATGACTCAGAAAACATAATATTTAATGACGACTGTAATATTCCATTCTAAGTGGAGAAAAACTCAGCCAATTAAATTGCAGTTCTTTTAGATGAGCAATTTTATTGGTTTTATATATTTTTTGCTTTCAAATTAATGGAGGGTATATATTAACTAAGAACTTTCTGGGTATAATTTAAAGCCTAAAACCTTGATACTGTTTACTACTAATAATATATTAATAGTAATTACTTCAATATATTTCAAAAATGCAAAAGATAATTGTGCTACTGTTTGCGTTGGTACTTTTGGTGGCCTCTTCGTATGTAAAAGGTATTCATTGTTTTTATTTACTTTTTATTTCATGAATATGTTTTATTATGAAACAGGACACAACAATCTGACGTAAAGCAAACATTATTAAAAGTCCTCAATGTTTTATTTAAAAAATTAAAAATACAAGTATTTAAACGTGAATTTTTTCACTCCTCTTTATTCACACGTTTTATATTAAACGAGTTTTACGATAATATTTACTATATATATCTCACACTTCTCGTCTTTGACCCTTTATCACTAAACGTTTAATTTATTATTCGACACTCCTTATACACAACTGATGCACATAATCTACGTTGCAAATAGTCGGGTTAAATCATCAATATATTTTATTTCAAAATTCATTCAATGATAGGTATATGTACAATAATATTATATACAAAAAGAATACAAGCATATAATGTAATATTAAGATTTAGTACATAAATATCTATAAATCTTTACTCTTTATATAGCATAAAGGTATACCGTTTTATGTACAATACACATATACTCAAGTACCTACCTATGTTTTGTATTTACAGTATTTAATATAATTCGTCACTACAATTAATTCGTCATATTTTTATTGGCCCAAATGGTGTAGAATTAACGAGAGTATATTGTAATTAAGAAATATTCAAATCAAAATTATTCAAATTTTTATTTGATTTATTTCGAAATTTATATAAATATTAATTTATGAAAAGGAGCAATGGGGCGATGGTCCAATGAATAGCACGCCTCAATCAAGAGATCGCAGTTTTTAAAGTATTATTTTAATTTCAAAAATTAATTTTATTTCTAAATATATTTTAAAGTTTTAATTTATTTACATTGATTTAACCAAATAAGTTTACAGCTTTCGATTCAAAAATTAGCTGCGCCAAAAAAACGTGTGAGTATTATCAAAAGAAATAAAGGGAGAGTCTTTAAGTTTCTCATAAAGGAAGGACATTGACAAATATTATGAGATATGAGCAAACATATTTTCATTAATTAAAAAAGTAAATGCAGCATTGTAAATTGAGTCATATTTTATTTATATATAAGCAAACATATATTTTTTATTTATATATATACATTTTACCAGAATTAATTGTCTTGCAGCGTTATACCAATCACCCCTAACGCTTATAAACGGAAATAAACAATCATTGATAATGAAATCGTATCGATTACTATAAAACCTTTTATATAATTTTCTTAATTTTCTTAATAATTATGTTAGATGCATTATTCGATTAACTGTGTTAAAGAGACTGCCATAAAGAAACTTGTAACTAATTTAATTTATATAGCTTTAGGAAACTATAAGATAGAAACTATACACGAAATATTAATTGCTATATCATATGTATATAATAGTTTAAAAGCCTTAGATATATAAAAGCATATAACTAATCATTGAGTCTGTGAAATTAAGTTTATTTTTATTAATATTGAGTCACGTATTGTATATAGATCCCAGTTCATCAAATTATATCCATAATACAATAGCACATTTTTATTCATTGAACATTACATCGAAACACCTATGGTCATTTATGGTTTGAAAATAAATCCTGTTAATTTTAGAAATAACAACAATTAGATCAAAATCTACGACTATAGAATTTAATTATAAAATCACAAACACACAATTTATTTTACCATCACCGATTCGTTTCGTTGCAACAATCATGCTTGTGTCAAAATTATGCCTGTTGGTGTAAATTGGTATGCTGGTTTATTTATTTTCTATATATATATGTATTATATTTTTATATTTATTATCCAAAGTTGTTGATTTGTTCTTTGCAAGCTAGTGTACTTAATTAAAACTTGAAAATGTATGACCAATACATACTATGACATGACTCTTGTTATTGATTTGACAATACTACGTACCGCACATAAACAAATAACATTAGCCACAAATCATTAGATATAATTAGTTGAAACAATTTTTTATTACAGAAAAATTACAAGTTTTGCATATAGGAGTATTTTAGCTTCTAACTGAAATTTGGATAATATCATGGAGGTTAAGATACACGAAGTTGTTGCCAAAACATACATTATTGTGAAATTGGATTAATAACAAAAGAAAGTCTGCACAACTATGGTAGCAGTCACATTGTCACTATAGTATATAAATTAATATCGTTTTATTTAGGTATATATGTACATTCATTTGTTCTTTTAGGTTAACTGATATGATCAAGTTTATTTGTTGCAGTTTAATCTAGATTAAGAATTTTTTTTCGTTTATTTTATAAGTATATTTTCACAAATTTAACGTTTGCAATATAGATACCATGCTCATTTTATGTAAACATAACGTTTTACCAAATACACTACACACACATTTTTTAATAATACATACATTATGTTTTGTTCATATTATTCTCATATTATATGTATGTACTATGTATGCATATGTACTTCATATTATTTGCAATATGAACTAAACTATTATACTGTGTAGTAAATAATGTGGTATTATCTTATTTTTTGTATTACATACTACAATGTATTATAATCCTCCACCCCCCTCTTTATTTCTAATCTATTTAGCCTGCACTCCAATGGACGGTGGTTGCTCCACGGATGATGAGTGCTGTGGTGAATTCATTTGCTACGAAGACTCCTGCATTAAAGACTTCTTCAGTTAAATCTGTCAATTTTTGACCTCCACTTATTTTTTAATGGCATATGGATGCATTCTACCCATATTATATAAAATCATGCACAATTATCATTGTCACACTCGTATAATGCTTATAATTATATGAACAAAATGTGTTACAAATAATAACCACAAATACCAATAAATTAAAAACGTAAATAAATAATTCTTAATTTCTATATAAATGAGAGGGAAGAAATAATCAAATAACCAAAATTCAAATTATATTTACTAGAGAGATATAGAAATTTATTCCACAGTATGGTATGGTCTCAATTTTAGACTCACAAAAAAGGAATAGTAATTGACTGACATTAAAAGTATAAATACATTTTCGGATGCAATTTAAAAATTCTTCAGAGAAATAAAATAATCAAAGAAATGAATTATAAATACAATTAATTCGATTATATAATGTTGTTTAATACCAAATGTACTTAATTGTCGCATTAATCACTACTTTGCATTATATGTTAAAAGAATCTAAATAATAATTTGCAATTTCTATTCATAAAAAGGCACCCGTGTAAAATGTTCTTATAAGCAAAAAATTAATTCTTTTATATAAATTACATAAGCTTGGTTGATAATTTAATAAGAATAGCATTACATTTTTGTTTTGTTTTCAAATGAAAGGATGGATGGTTAAAAATGTTCAATGATTGTTTCCTATAATAAAATCAATCGTAATAAAATTTCGAAATATTTTAGGCTATAATATATAGGCCACATAAAAAAACAGTTGTTTTCCATCGATAGCTTACCATTATATTTTAGTCTGATATCTATAGACTAAATTCAAATGTCACAAAAGGGAAGCCATTATTATGAAATATTACCATTAATCAATCAATGGACGCCCAGAGATACATACAATTTATTGAAAACATGACGACTTGTTTTCAGAACCAAAACCAAGAATAACGTATACTTCCACATAACATACGGCTACAACAAGATAATACCCGCCCTCATGTGACTCAAGCAACACTTCAACAGTGTGAAGAAAAAAACATCCGCTTGCTTCGCCAACAACCATATTCGCCTGACGTGAATCTATGTGACAGGTTTATATTTCCGCGATTGGAAGCACCCGTGAGGATTTTGAATAACCTGATGATATAGCAGAATTTTTGGATGAACATTTACCACATTTTACGCGAAATCGCATGGGTAGAGCACTCAATGAAATGATGGAACACATGGAAAATATAGTAGAAAATGGTGGCTACTATGTATAACTGATTCAGAACTTATTTTTACTTGTAATAACGTTTATATTTTATTTAATACTTGTTATAATAAAAAAATGTAGTGCGTTTAGTTACAATCAAGTGTTTTTTCGATGTGGCGTATATATATATAATTCACCTAAGACTTTATAAGATATTTTGCTAACCATAATGTTCCTTCAATTCACCTTCCCTTTCTTTTAAATTTTTTTAAAACGTTGGTACTAACCATTTTAATATCTTAACCGATGTTACATCTTCATTGAAAGAATTGGAGAATTAATCAAATTAAATCCAAATTAACGAAATAGATGCATGATATAAAATACCACTATTTAATTATTTTATCTTCTGCTGAATAAATATAAAAAAGATAGATTTACGGAGTTGAGATTTTTAAATAAAATATATCTAGATAATTGTATTATGTAAAACGCATAAAGAAACATTTATTTAGAAACTTATTTTATTGTTTCAAAACAAAATTATACCCATTAGAAGGCGTAATATAATATATATATATATATACAACTCTAACCACCATATGATGAATCTTATTTATTCTATGTATTCTATTTTAATTTAAAGAAGTTCCTATTTGAAATTTTAGATTGTAAAAATATGACATTTAATTTGATAATTTCGGTGAATGAAGTTTAGTGTTTCACATTAAAATGTACAAAACGGATTTTTTATTTTTACAAAATGAAAAAGGTGGGATCTGTTTTGTAGGTTTATAAGATATATGTTTATATCATAATTATTTTAGCTTTATAGCTTTATATACTAGGGTAAATAAATACTTCATTTAAATAAACATTTGTATTTATGTGTAAAAATTAATTATTGAAAAAATAATTGCTGTATATATTATAATAAAAGTAAAAAAAGAATTATGCAAAATTGTTTAATG
Source organism: Invenusta paracnida (assembly GCA_036023295.1). Taxonomy (NCBI): domain Eukaryota; kingdom Metazoa; phylum Platyhelminthes; order Proseriata; family Coelogynoporidae; genus Invenusta; species Invenusta paracnida. Next base: position 4,989 of record JAYRBW010059114.1, on the reverse strand, counting down.
TTTTTAAATATATTAATAACCTTATATTAAAAATTAAGTTTAAGACAGTATTAAATAAATGATAGGATCACTAAATAAACAGGAAGACGGAGGTCAAGAGTGAGGCTGGAAAGCTCGTATTTTCCTTAAACAAACGATTAATCAAGATTCAATATTTAACCAATATCTAATCAAAGCAATAATTGTAATTACAATTAGACAACACAATAAAAGTAATATTATGTCAGCTCAACTCTTTATTAGATAGAAAATTTGGGAGTGTTCACAAAGTACGAATAGTCAATGTGTGTGTTGATAAATTGATTATAATATTTTCTATTTGTGTTTCTTTATTTGCTTTAGTAAAAGGTTTTCTATCACAAAATATAGTAATGAATTCATTAATACATTATCTGGGTTCGATAAATTTTATTCTACAAAAGTTTATAAAATCTTAAATTTTGGATTAATTCCTGCATGTACAATATAAATGCACCTGTGTAAAAGAAATCTCTTTATGTGATACATTGATGTAAAAATTCTGTAATCTAATGTAAAAAACGTAAGAAATAAGTAAGAAGAAGAATGAAGTAAGTATGCATATATATGTATATCATTTACTATATCTTTGCAAGGTATTATAATCTATGATATTACTATATAATAAAATGCATTAAGATATATTTGTAGATCACTCAATACTTTACGGTAAAATTTCCAAATTTGAGAATTCTGCCTATGTGAAAAATCGACCTAGATTAATGCCTATAACATAAAATTAAGCATTCATAACATAAGTTTAAATTATATTTCTGAATATCGAAAAGTTTACAGTGGATATTATTTTATGCGTTTCATATATATTGTGTTGGTGTGTAGGTGTGTGTCAGGTTTACAATGTGAAAACTGTCTTAACTCTAATAACTTCATCAAATTTGAAAGTAATAATGTGAAAACAAATGAAACTTTTAATGAAAAAGGGACACTGTATGTTTGCGAAAGGATCATAAATGACATATAGGTAACATAGAAATTTGTGTCGTATTTTTCTTTAATTATTATATTGAATTTAAGTGGATAGACAATTTAACCAATAAAAATGTTTCATCTTTTTTACCTACATCGTTTCAATGGATTTACGCAGCCCTTTCATTAAATTATTTGCCATATGGGTATATAGCAGTAAATCTGTAAGCATCAAGAATATTATCTTTATATAACTATAAGCGATAAAAATTTTGTAATATTTCACAACACTGAAAATCTAATTTATATTTCTAAAATGCAAAAATTATTCGTTGTAATTCTTGCGTTGGTGCTTCTATTGGTATCATCATATGTAAAAGGTAAGTATTCTTATGTATTTACTTCACATTTTATTTTAAATTGAACAGTGTATATTTACATACTTTAATAGAAAAGCGAAGAAATATATTACACACAGCGAGTTATACAACATTCATGAACATAACATGTCCATGTCATAAATTAATGGACGAAATGAATAATGATCAAGGATTAATTTTCTTTGCAAATCAGAAATATTTTAATGACCTATAACTTATTTTTGGGAATACATTCCGTTAAAAATGGAAAAAACAAATTTTTTTATTACAAAATAGGTAGTCATATAATTTTGTAAATACTTAAAAAAATTTAAAAAAATTTGAAAAATTATTTTTTATAAGAAAGAGTACATATTCATTTTGTCTTCATTAACATAAAGAGTATATATGGTGCAGGGGTGACTACCAAAGTTGTAGGTAAAATATTATTTTGAGAAATATCCCAGAAACATATATTTCTCCATTGGTTCATTTAAAAATCAGTCTTTAAGTGGTTCCCTTATCCCCTCGTTATGGATAGGGTTGATAGAAGATATTTTAAATAAAAATATTAAAGTATTTGCAATATCACAAAATGAGCGTTTCTAATACTATAGATATTATGTTTAAGCAAAGCAATAACGTATTAAAAATATGCATGATATTAAAAGTAATGGTTCACATGAGAAAAGTAGTCCATATTAGAGGAAAGCAGTATTTCCGATTTTTTTTGCAGCTAAAAATTTTAATTATACCTATTTACTTTTGGAAAGTTACTCATTTTTTGTAATGCAGTCTATATATGCATGTGAATTGTGCAAATAAAAATATAGTTCCCATATTATATGTTATAATAAAGTTAAAGTATAAAATTGTGTACTGCTGCGCGCCAACGCCTGTCGCCATGTATCGAACTCAACACGAACTCAATTAGCCTCTAAAAATTGTACTTTTCTGCCTCAAGCTCCATATTCTCCGAACACCATCTTATTAGACTACTTTATTTTCCCCAAATTTGAGATGAAGGATGTAAGCGCCATTTGTCAATAGAGACGATCTTTGAACTTTTTTACATTTAGATGAAGACTGATGCCATTGATGATTTATTCCCAAAACATCATCGAAAACGGTTGTGTTTTAAATTAACTATTATTGTTCTCTATGTAAATGGAAAATTTTAGATATTGTTTATTTCTTACTTCACAAAACGAATTGTGTATCAATAAGCATATGTGCATGTTTCTTACACATGGAAATAGCCTTAGCACCCTATATATACATACATATATATTATACTGTTTTTATATACCTACATTATATTCTGAACTATTACAATACATTAATTATATGAAATTTATAAAAATTCGTTTACAATTACAAATTTTTTAGAATTAAGTCTATTCTATAATAGTAAACTGTCATAATACAATAAATACTTATATACTCGTATTAGATATGATTGTTAGCTAGTATTTACACTATATTTTATTATATTCTTGATTTTATAATCTCTACTTATAACCTTGTTTTCAACTTCTATCAGCTGTTAAAATTTACTGCATACTTTAAAACTACTTGCTTGTTTTCATTAAAATGATTTTGTGTATCTTCCTGACGATAAACATCGAAATATTGCTTAGAAATTATTTAAATCAACACGCCAGACTTTTTTTACAAAATAGGTACCTATCTAATTAGTATACTATTATTTTCAAAATAATATTTTTAATTATAGGACAAATAAACAGACTGCAACCATGGACTTCTAAATAAATTCGTACTAAAATTTTAAATATATAATTAATGAACAGATACCTTGATTTGTTCATTCAATTAAACAATCTATTCATGAAATTGTAACGTATAGGTACTCTATAGAAATAAATTGTATTACTTGTTCTGTACCTGCAGCGAAAAACAAATGCTATCTCTATACGCCTGTAACGTTTAGCTCATGTTCACAGAAGTATGAAAAGTTTAGAAATATTTGAACGAGTTGTCTAAAATTTCAACTTCACAAATAGGTAAATCAAACGATTCAACTGTAAAGTTTCCTTAGCTTTAAAAATAATCGTTTTGCATGCTTACAGATAGAGTGATAGATTCGTATTTAATGAATTTATAATTTATATATAAGTTGTATAGATTAATCCTCTGTAAAACTATTTTCTATAACTTTTGGTTCCAGATTTTCAATATACCTGAAATATTTTCTTCTGTATCAACCTGTAGGTATACGTTGATTTAGTAGAATTATTTATAAATCATTGAACGTTTTTAATGTTTTTGATAAAACGCTTCCACAGTAAGACAAATAATTATAACAATTTAAACAAAAAGATAGCTCATGGGTACAAACAAATTAGTATAGGTACGTAATTTATATCTCCTTCCTTTAAACACTCCACTGTATTCTTTTTCTAACCGACTTCAGCCTGTACCAAGCTGTATGGGAACTGTTCAGAGGATGATGAGTGCTGCGGAAATTTCGTTTGCTACGAAGACTCGTGCGTAAAAGACTTCTACAACTAGACCAGTACGACAACCATCCACATTCTACTTGACAGGGGAACATGGATACAGTATTTAGAGTCATATGACGTTGTTATGACAAACATATTTACTCTCTGTTATATAAATATATGCAGAGATATTCATGTCACAAGCTTACTGTTTAACTGAAAATGTATTGAAGAAAATATATTCTTAATTATAACTTGGAATATTAAACAAATGTCAAATGACAGATTAAGACTTCTACATTATAGATATATTATAAGAAATTACATTAAATATATCAAATTAAATTATAAGAAGAGTATTAACTTCAATTTCCGTTTAATGAATTGAGATCAATGTCTCATTTATTGATCCATTTCATAATACAGTTATAAGCTATTCTATTAGTTTCATGAAGCGCAATTTTCAATAGGTACCTACTAAGGTGTCTTGTTGCAGCCTCGCTGGTATAATTATTTTTAAAATTATTCATTTGAATAACCACAGCATCAAGGATAACTAATGTTTAAGTGTATTATGTGCATTATATTATTAAGTGTAATATTAAGTGTAAATATTTAAGAAATCTTTGAACCACAACTATTTATCTACAATATTTCTTAGCCTTTTAGCTTTTATCCTATTTAATTTAAATTTCAGAATCTATAATTATAAATAAAAAACGTTTAACAGTCAATTAAACAAATGATTTTTAACACTCATCTAAAAATCGATTATGATATTTGTTACAACCCCCTATTAACAAAATTATATTAATTACTTTTTAATTATAACATTTCAATTTATACCTTTGCATTTTTTTATCGCTACGACATTTTACTTGAGTGAAGATATACTATTAGGTATACTTGAACTATTCTTGAAATATAGTTGCAAAAATATTAATGTAATCAACCATTAATTTATAACGACATTTGACAATGGAAAAATAGAGTGACGCAAAACGCTCCACACATGACATTAACTAGCTGATCTAATAAGCTTATTGGGGGAGGTTATAAAAAAACAAATTAGTCGAGTTTTTTTACAACAACTCTGGTTTAAAACCTTGGTCGAAATGACTCCGACTAAAAGTCTGGTTTTTTACCTGGTCGCAGAAAACCTGACTAAAGGTACAGATTTTATATGGTGTGATCAAAAGAAGTTTTCTGAGACCACCGTTTAA